>APFE030541255.1:0-16447 GCA_000404065.3 Pinus taeda | reverse complement strand
GATATAGTGCCTTGAGGAAAGCAATAAGAGATATATCTAGCTGAACTTTAGTGGAATTGATATCATGCACTATAGATTTTATTTCAGATGCAAGAGCAAGAGGGTCATTATTTTACAGTTCAAGAGTGAAGAGTTTAATCATAAGTTGGACGACTTCAAGTGCAGAATGTGAGTCATAGAGCTCTTTCAGCTTTTGTAAAGCTTCAAAGGCAGTTGAACATGTTGAAATGTGACGACTCACCTCCTTATTTACAGACGCTGCGATTAATGCATACGCTTTGCTGTTCTTGTTTTCCAGATGGCGAGCTCTTTGTCTGATGTAGGATTTTCTGGGTCACTGTCTCCTTCTCCGACACACACTCCTTTCCACAGCTCATTGAAAATGAGGGTGTGTTGTACCATCCGGGACCAGTCAGGATAGTTCTCCTTGCCAGTGAGAACTATTCCTATCATAGAGATGATTGAATGCATTCTGTAAAAGGTTACTTCTGCTGATATAAAAAAACTTTTTCTGATATATTAATTCTTCTAATGGCGAAAAAAAATTTTGCTCTTAAAAAACTTTTGCTGCTTTAAAAAATGATTTTGATATGGAGAAAAATTCTGCTACATATATCACCATATATATATCTCTGCTTTAAATCACCATATATAATATATATCTCTGCTTTATATCACCATATATATCACCATATTCAAAATTCGTCTACATATAAAATTACATGAAAGTGTAGAAAATGATCATGGCGTTGAATCCATTATTGAGAGGACTCTCGACATGTCCATAAAGGTCACCTAAATTCACGGATCTGTTCGACAGCCCACTCTTTTTAATAAGGATGGATATATACACACTATGTATACTCTTTCAGGCATTCATAGGTACCTTCCCTGTTCTGATAATAGAATTTATCCCCGTTTGAGTTACGTCATCTTAGGAATCCTCAGATTGTGCTCTTTTTCTCTCCGTCGACATTAATTCAGTTTTAGATCTTGACCAGCAAGCCGCCGGTTAAAATTAGGGTTACAACACTCGACTTCTTCGGTGGATTCATTACATAATATGGGTACGAATCTTAGCAGAAGATCAGGGCTGAGAGCTTAGATATGCACAGGCCAGAAAACATGAGGCCTCCTTGCAGGGTTTGCCCTTCCCAAGTCCAAGACAAGCATTTTCTGGTTTTCACTCAGGACAAAGCAACGAAACCTGAAGCACAGGTGTTACACGCAATGTCAGACCAGACCTTCAGGCTTCAAAATAGAGCATTTTATGCGTTGAACAGGATTGCTTACCAGGTGAGACAGCGCCAGCAGAGGAGTGTACGCCTTACACACTTTCAGGCTTCAGGCAGGCAAGTGGGCAGGCGTTTTTTTCTTCCAGAAATTGGTATGCAGCTTCAGCGCAGGAAGGCAGGCGTTTTTCTCAGAAGCCTATCACTCAGCAGTGTAGGCAGCGTGCAGGCCAGGCGGTTCACTCAGCATCAGATGTGGGACAGAAGGCAGGTAGGAGTTACAAGGTTAAAAATAGAACCTGGGACCTGTGCTCTGATACCATGTCAGGCTAGGAGTAACTCCACAAAAACTAATGCGTTTATTTGTTGAACCAGCTATCTAATATATACAAGAATGTGATTTTTCAGTTCATCTTCTCGATGACTGTTCACATTCAGTTCCCCAATCACTGAGGATTAGGTGTCAACAAAGAATACCATAGGGACGCGATTTTCTCCCATCAAAGCCTTCCAACATCGTAGGAGACTGGCTCAAAGTCGGAGACCTGATCGCTTTCCAACAAGCGATAGACATGATGCAAGTTGACGCGCCCTCATCAATAACTGTACGATAGATCATTTTTGAATTGATGATGACTTGTATGAGAAAGGCGATCTGATGAGGCAACCTTGGGACATGGCTCTCGAGATCAAATGTGATCAAATCCGAATCTGTCGGGTCGATGCCACATAGCAGGGGCTTCCTTTGAGGGGGGCAGCTCTAGAGAACTTCTAAAGCAAACATAGCCGACGGAGCCTACGCTAAGTCCTCAACTATGCTATAGTGTTGGGCAGCACGAGCATTTGGGTTGTAAGATGAGCTTCGAAGTACTCCTTTGGGAAGGGGTCAGATTGTCGTCTCAGTACTAGGTCTCTCGACGTGGAGCGGGATAGAACTGGATGGAGGAGCACTTGAGGGGACCTCAGGCTCCTTTCTGGCAGATGATAGATACTCCTTTGTTCAATTCGTTACATGAACAAGAATGGTTACAGCCATGAACACTTGGGAACCGAAGGGAGATGAAGACGAAGATGGATCAGCCACCATTTGAGTCTGTTGAGAGGGGAAAGGTTCTTTAAGAACCGCAGGAATCCTAGGAGCGCATTTCAACAAGTGACTAACTTCGGACCGCCTTGGGCAATCTTTGGTATAGTGACCCTCATCGCAGATGAGACAAGGATACTTGGGTTTATGCTTAGCTCCTTCCTTAGATGGAGGTTTGGATAAAAAAAATTTAGGTTGCTCGGACTTATTCTTTGTTGTCCCCTTTTTCTTTCCTTTCGAGGCCTTATTCACCGTGGTGGACTGGACAGCATTAACCTCGGAAGTACTTCCAAAATTTGAACTACCCTGAGAAGTGTTTTCGTTAGAAGCATTCGATTTTTGCTTCGCAGGGTTCGCGGATGATTTTTTGGACGACGGATTCACAGAGCCAATAACTCCATCAACAGATGGCTTTGGTGGAGCCTTGGATGTACTGGGTCTCGGGGCATCAGGAAAATACTCATATAAAGTACTTGACTGAGAATAAACTAATTCAAGGTACTGAGCACGCGCGATAGCTTGCTCTTCAGTTACACAAGCTCCCATGGCAATGTCCCGTGCAATCTTAGGGACAAAGGAATTTGTGAACCAATCGGTGAGGAGTTGATCAGGAATCCAAAAATTGATCAACCGATGATGCCTTCTCCATTCATGTATATGATCAGAGATGTGCATCGCCGTGTCCTTTTTTAGAGATGTAAGGAGATGGGTCCCCGACTCATACCGAACGGGTAACTGAAAATGAGTGAGGAATGCCATTGCCAATGAATTGAAATCTTGAAAAGATGCATGGGTCAATTCAATGTACCATTTAGCAGGGAGCCGATGAGATTCCTTTGAAACAGGCGAAGCCGGACCAAATCATTAAGCCAAAAATTGGACAAACACCAAAGGTGATAAGTCATTACATGGGCTTGAGGATCCTCTCCAGCTTTGCTGTCAAATTTGGGACAATCGCCGGGTATCTTAGTTGGAACTGGTGGCCATTGTGGATTATGCAAAATAGGATCATTGGTTAACTTCGACACATCGGGCAGTTCCAACATTGCTAAAAAAGGTAGTTGTGGGTTGAAGGACATCTGCGGATATGAGGTAGTGCCAGAGTTCCATCCAGTTGCTGGTTGCCCCCATTGACTTTGTCCAGACGGACCAGGTCCAAAAGGACCTTGTCCATAGGAACTCTGTCCATAAGGGTTATATCCATAACTGGATGGTTGATTCTAGTTCTGCCCCCCAGCACCCCATTAGTTACCATACTGACCGGCAGGAGCAACATTGGGTTGTTGGTAATTTTGATAAGGGGTGGCCTACGCCTGTTGATAATTTTGATACGGGGCAAATTGATTTTTTCCCTGGGGTTGTTGGTATCCATACGGTTGTTGGGCTCCATATTGAGCCTGGGAACCAGGTTGTGTTTGATAAGAAGGTTGGGATTAGTACCCACCTTGCGGCTGGAGACCAGTTTGATTTTGGGGCTGGTAGCTGGGTTGAGCTTGAGAAGCAGGAACCATCTGCATGCACTGTTGAGCAGGCCCAGAGAGATATCCTTGCGAAGACTGAGGTTGGGCCATCTGGCCAGAAGGTTGTCCTGGTTAGATCTGAGACGGACCTACTTTCCCAGAAGGTTGAACTTGCTGGGTGTTTGGTTGTCCTTGCGCAACCGAAGGTTGTCCTTACAGACCAGATGGCTGACTAGGCTGAGCAGTGGGCTGGCCTTGCTGCATGTAAGGCTGGAAACCTTGCCCAGAAGGGTAGCCTTGCTGGTTTCCGGGTTGTCCTTGCTGCGCGTAAGGTTGTCCCGGATTCCTGTAGGGTTGACCCGAAGGGTATCCCTGCTGGATTCTAGGTTTTCCTTGTTGAGCATAAGGTTGTCCCAGGTTTCCAGAAGGTTGCCCAAGATATGTAAAAGACGGACCACCAGAGGCCGAAGGTTGTCCCTGGGAGGGTTGTCCTTTCGAGCCTCCAGGTTGCCCCGGATAGTTTTGGCCATAATACTGCTGCCCATAATTAGGCTGCATGTAAGATGTCTGACCTTGGTATGATGGTCCTTGATACGGCTTCCCTTGATCCGGACGGAATTGGCCACCACCGTAACCAGTGGTACCCCAAGAAACATTCAACGGAATTGAAGACTCAACCGCGGGTTGAGCTGACTAGCCTCGAGGTCACATGACACCCCATAACGTCGGGCATGCAAAAAGGAGGAGGGGGCCAACCCCAAGGCACATGATAGACACAGGACCATAGGTGAATGGAGATAAGGGGGCCAGCATCAGGTCACCGAGACTCAATGCGACTAGGAGCGTGGCCTTACCGGAGGGGCTTAAACAATTAGCGGAGTTAGGCCCTGGAATCTCGACCCCTAATGCGGTCGCATGCGTCAACGTGACAAGTTTTTCGAAACTGGGGGCTTAATGGGTGGATTAAGGATCCTACAATTTCACCCGTCGGGCGGGATTGTAGGAAAAAATTGTGTGCCAGTTTCGGGTTTGGGTTGCTTAAGTGGCATTTGGTTCGAATTATAGTATGACTACCCATATAATTTGGGAAAAACTTGTAATAGGCATAACTTGCTCAATTTTTGGCCAAATAAGGTGTAGAAAGAACCCAGATGGGGGTTTTTGACAGTATTGAATCCATTGGAGACATCAGTGTTTTTGTTTGGATAATGTAAAAGTATATAAATACACTTTTTAGCACTTAATGAAAGAGGCCCTACATTGGAAGTTGGACAAGGAGATGTAGCCCAAGAGAAGGGTGAACTCCCTTATCATGTTTTGTGTTATGTGTTTCAGATATGCCTATTTTATCTATGTTTGGCTATAAATTGTGGTTAATTTCATTTGTTTTATGTGTTTATTAAATTGATCCTCTACCCAAAACACATATAATTTTCACTTGTAAATTGTTAAAAATGTTCAAGCTTACATATTCAGATAATTTTGATATCGAAGCAACAAGTTATTGTGAAGGTTTGATTTGTTTGCAAGTTTTTTTCTAATGCTTACAAGGTTGAAGCTTAAAAGAGGAGAAGGAGAACTTGTGGAGCCAAGATCTCAAATTTTTTTAACGAGAAAAAACAAACCTCAAGCTTCAATAGTCATGGAACATGAAGAAGGTCCTTAAGGATGTTTGAAGACGAAAGAACTTTCAGAAAATTATTCTTTGAGATGTCTAAAATGGTAAAGGTTCTTTATGAAGAGAGAAATGCAAGTTTCTACGGAGAGAGCTCAAAACCTCCAAAAGGGGATGGAGGAAAAGCGGACATGCCTCAAAAAGGGAATGGAGGGAATGGTGACAAACCAACACCTTCACCTCCATCATCCTCATCCTCATCTTCATCCTCATATTCTTCTACTTATTCTACCCTTTCACAAAAACAAACACCTCCAAATTCTCCAAAAGGACATGGTAAAACTCCTTTGCTAAAGCTCGATATTAAGTTTCAATTGTCTATGTACAATGGAGAGGTAGATGCTGAGAAATTAGATAATTGGATTCATCATATTGAAGTGCATTGCAGAATACAAAGAATCAAGGATGACGAGACCAAAATTCAGCTTGCTTCTCTTAGATTGGAAGGTGCAACACTTATTTGATGGGAAGCCAAAACTCAAGAGGACATGAAGAAACATGGTAAGGTTTTATCCTATTGGAATGATTTTGTTGTTGCAATAAGAAGGAAATTTTATCCATTAACATACATGAAAAAAGCTATTATGGATTGACAAAACTTCAGGCAAGCTAAGGGGAAAAATGTGCAATCTTATACTCAAGAATTTAGGAAAAGAGCTTTTATTTGGGTATATATTTGTCCTCTCGGGATACTTTGCCCAAATACATTGGAGGATTACATAGTTACTTGAGATATACCATTCTCACGTTTAACCCTACAAAACTAGATGAAGTTTGTGTACAGGAAACTCATTTAGAGGCAAGAGGGAAAAATGTTTTTGAAGAAACTAGTGAGAAGTCATTCAAGTATGGAGAAAAAGGAAAAGGGAAATTTAAAGGAAAATATAAAAATAATGCCACAATTAATAAAGAAGAAAAGATCACATGTAAACAATGTTCTAAAGAAGACCATGATGAAGACCACTATTGGAAACTTCATCCTGAAATGAGACCCAAAAAGTATAATAACAAGGAGAAAGACAAGATTTTTGCAACTACACAACAAGATTTAGGTTTTGATTCTAGAGATGAAACTGTTGAAGAAAGTGTAACTAGGTTTGGTCTTCATGACATTTATTTTTGTAAACAAGAAAAATGAATTTATTAATTATGGCATTGCTACATGGGTTTCATGAGCAAGAGGTTTATTTTATAGATGGTTCCCATTGAGAGCCTTAGGATGTCAAAGAGTCAATGTCATGCTCTATGTAATGTATATGAGTCAACCTACAGTATAGATCAACCCTCGAAGACAAGCACAATCCTCTGGAAGAAGGAAACAAGATAAATAATGAAAAGAACAGTCAATTTGGCCAACAAAATGACATAAATAATAGTCATGTCAGCTCAAATGAAGTGACACAACAGTTCACACTCATGTCGGCTTATTTATGGAGGAATAAACACAATAAATACCCCATTGAAATTCATAGAAAGTACAGACAGAGATCTCGAACTAGTCTACAACTTCAGATGGGTATAAGAAGTGTAGTAGGAAAACATCTCGGTGATAGTTACAATGATAACTTCAGACACCTCCCTAAAATCTCAAACAAGTAACATAATACAGGAACCTTCGATGAAAACAAAGTTATAGCATTTCAGTTTGAGGAGGACTCTAAGGTTCTCAGATGGGCATTGTAGAGGTATATACTATCTCACAGTCTCGGCATAAGTATAAGAAGGATCTTAATACTCTATCTAAGCATATATACTATGAACATTGTCACAATGATCACTATCTCATAGTCTTAGAGTATTCATGAAGAAGATGATCTTAGTGATCATACAGTCTCGACATATCTTCTAGATACAATAATGATCGTAGTCATAATCATGATCTAGGCAACAAAGATCTTGGTGTTAGTGAAGCAAGGTGCAATAACGATGTAACAATAATAATGGTATTGTAGAGATGACTTTGGTGAGAAGGCTGCAATGATCTAGGTGAAATAATGATGAAGTAGTAGTGATGATGATCTCAACAGCAACGAAGAAGAGGATTGATGTCTTGGTCTTGGAGTGGCATAGTAGTTCAAGGGTCATGGTATTGGGAGACGTTTTTGCCCTAGCAAAATGCCAACATCTTGTGTTCTTGTCTCTTTGTTTTGGTATCTATTTGATGAACTAAATAAGGCACACTCTAATAATAATAAGTGAAGATCAGAATAAGAAGAAAATTGAAAAACACCTCAAAAATAGTTATCATGCGAAGAATAATATCATTAACTACATTAGCCCTAGATTCTTCAACATGGTATCGGAGCTAAGGTTTTGAAGTCAAAGGAAGGGCAGAAAAAGAGACATAGAAGGATCAACCTTCATGAAGGGCATCAAAACAAGTTTAAGGGTTTTGTCAAGATTAAAGAATCAAGTCTACAACAAGCAATATACAACATTAAGGTAACCCCACATCAAGAACTTGTGTCTCCACGTCACCATCATCAAAAGACCACCAAGACTCTCATCAAGATATCTACAAATCTATGAAACTCAAAGGACCTCAAAATGAAGATCTTATCATCTTGGAAAATATTTAAGCAGTCCATACCTACCCTACAAAAGAAGGCATTCTCATCTTCAAGGTTATAATCAAGCAAGGATCATCTCCTTATCCAAGAAGAAGTTCATCCAAGGAAGAAACAAATCATCCCTATCAAAAGGGGCAACCTTTTTCTATTAAGAAAAGGCTTTCTCATTTGAAAGAAGATCATCCAAGAAGAATCCCTCATATATATTCTTCAACCATCATCAAATAATCAAGGTGAAGATTTCATCTTCACGTGACAAGTAGGTATCTTTTCAATTTGTAAACTTGGTTAAATGACTTCATGATTGCAAGGACATCTATAGGTTGGATGGGTGATCAATATTCCTTGCATGAAGAAGGAGGATAGACACATTCCTCTAAATAGATGAAGTCATCAAAAAGGTCTCCTCTGAATTCATGGAAAGGGATACTTATGAAATATCCCCTCATACAGAAATATTGGAGACATCAAAGAAAAACTCACTCTTAGAATGTGTAATGAAAAAGGTCACATGGAATCTGATCTTCATGAAAGTAAAAGGGTATCAAGGGATGTAGGATATCTTCATAATCTCCCATCTACAAGATGTACAAAGGAAGATAATCATCATCACTCTAACTAATAGGCAAGGTAATAAATGTCCATGAATAAGAAGGTTATGTCATTCAACATGTCCATGAATAATAAATTCTGATTGAAAGCTAATAGGAATGGAATCTGTGAGGAAGGAAGAGATTGTGAGATATACAACCATGATGAAGGCAATCAACATCCAAAATACCAAGAAGATTTGACTAGGAAATATCACGGAAAGATATGGAGACTCTGATGAAAGTCTAAAAAAGATGAAGACCCTTGACAATGGATATCTTTGGGAGATGTGTCAATATGTCTGCAGGATGATGATACCTACAAGAAGGTGTTATGATGAAGGGCCATCTCGTAAGGTATGATTTAATTTAATATGATGTTTTGATTTCGTGAATAATATACGAATAATGCAGGGCTACTCGAACAAGAGTTGTAATTACAAGTACAACTAGAATTCATGTGGTGGATGGAAGAAGGATGATGAGAAAGAAGTAGTCATATAGTGAAGGTTCCAGATATGAAGAAGGCCACTTTCCATGAAGAAAGGAATGACATGATGAACTAAGGAGGAAAGTGATCGATGGTTGTTTCCCTACAAGGAAGAAGCTCAACTGGTTTTCATGACATCAAGGAGAGAAGCTGATCAAGTAGCTGAAGGATCCACGAAGAAAGAAGTTGTTGATGCATAGAAGATTCCCTATCTAAGAGGGAGATCTGACAGGTCCCTGATCAAGAGGGAGCTTGGATTGGATCACCCTTAATTAAAAAGGAGTGACAATTGTGTTTTTCTATTTCATGTATCATGCACTAGACGAGGACTAACGATTGTAAGTCTAGGTGAAGGCCGTGAAGAGAACTGAGGACACATGATATCCTCCCTAGTTGAGAGGGAGAGATAGAGACAACATTCTTGTCTTCACTTTGGAAGAGAGAATGGAGGATTGGGTAATCATCTGGCATCCAACGCTCTTTGAGGATGTGTAGGGAATCCAAGACAAGAGTAGGCAAGAGGACCGATATTCTTTTGAGGGTTGGGAACCCAAGATAAGAATAGTCCTAGAAGGTCATATTCAGTGAATGACCAAGTGGGCATCTACTTGAGAGACAATGATGAAGGTGTCTATAGTCATTGGTCTCGCCAACATTGTGCTCTGATCTAATGAGAGATAGAGCTTCAGTCAAGGCCTTGCTGTGGAAATAATGTTGTTTACTATGATGCTATACATATGGGTTACCAATCTGGTTCTTCTTATGAGAAATTCTTTAGATTGAGAATGACCAAGTACCATCATGAATACCTCCCTAGTTAAGAGGGAGTGTTGAAGAAAGTGTAACTAGGTTTGGTCTTAATAACATTGATTTTTGTAAACAAGAAAAATGAATTTATTAATTATGCCTTACTATAATGGTTTCATGAGAAAGAGGTTTATTTTATAGATGGCTTCCATTGAGAGAATTATGATGTCAAGAGTCAATGTCATGCTTTATGTAATGTATATGAGTCAACCTTGAGTCTAAATCAACCCTCTAAGACAAGCACAATCTTGTTGAAGAATGCAACAAGCTAAACGATGAAAAGAACAGTCAAGTCAGCCAGCAAAACAACATAAATAATAGCCATGTCGGCTCAAATGAAGTGACACAACATTTCACACTCATGTCCCCACTGAACTTCGCAGAAAGTACAAATAGAAATCTTGGACTAGCTTAACTCCGGATGGGTATAGGAATTGAAGGAGGATAGAATATCAATGATAGTTACAATGATAACTTTAGATACCTCCATGAAATCTCAGAAAAGTAATATAGCACAGGAAACTCGGATGAAAACAGAGTTACGATATTTCAGTTGGAGAAGGACTCTAAGATTCTCATATGGGCATTATAGAGGTATATACTATCTCATAGTATCAGCATAAGTATAAGAAGGATCTCAATACTCTGTCTCAACATATATACTATAAACACAGTCACAGTGATCATTGTCTTACAGTCTTAAAGTATTCATGAAGAAGAGGATCTCAATCATCATACAATCTCAACATATCTTCTAGATACAATCATGATCCTAGTCACAATCATGGTCTAGGCAACAAAGATCTTGGTGTTAGTGAAGCAAGGTGCAATAATGATGTAATAATAATAATGGTGTTGTAGAGATGAATTCCGTGAGAAGGCTGCAATGATCTAGGTGAAACAATGATGAAGCAGTAGGGATGATGATCTCAACAACAACGAAGAAGAGGATTGATGTCTTGGTCTTGGAGTGGCATAGTAGTTCAAGGGTCACGATATTGGTATTCATCAATTGGAATCTCTTTAAGAAGAATTTTTGTGTGGGTTTTCCTCTCCAAGAGGGAGATTTTTTGGCCCTGGCAGAGTTCCAACATCTTGTGTTCATGTCTCTTTGTTTTGGTAGTTATTTGATGAACTAAAGAAGACACACTCTAATAATAATAAGTGAAGATCAGAATAAGAAGAAAATTGGAAAACACCTCACAACTAGTTATCATGTTAAGAGTAATCTCATTAATTATATTAGCCCTAGATTCTTCAAAATAAACAAAGATCATAACCACGGGTTTGAAAGGTAAGGACATTGCAAGTACTAGTTCTTCAAATTGTCTCAATGCTACTTGATATGAAAAAACAAGAATAGAGCTTTTCCACATTAGATTCATTTCAAAACATGCCAAAATAGATACACTATTTGATGTGGTTCAGGAGGTGTAACAAAGAGCTATGGCCAAGATTTTTGTTTGTTTGTAAAAAATTAAATGATTAGAGCTAAAATAAATGTTCAAAAATGAAAGAGGGGTGAACTCTTTTATCATATTCTCTGTTGTGTGTTTCAGACATGCTTATTTTGTCTCTATTTGGTTGTAGATATTCTTTAAATTCACTTGTTTTTATTTGTTTAGTAAATTGATTCTATACCCAAAACACTTAATTTTCACTTGCAAATTGCTAAAAATCTTCAAGTTTACATATCCAAATCAAGGATAATGCAAGAGGTGTAACAAAGAGCTATGGCCAAGATTTTAGTTTGTTTGTAAAAAATTAAGTGATTAAAGCTAAAATAAATGTTCAAATGGAAAGATTTAGTGATGCAATGGTGGTTGGTGTCATCTATATGTTCCTTAGACACAATCTTTAAAGGATTGCCCAATTTAACCAATGTAAACTTTTCCACAAAAGGAAAAACATTGTAATATACATTTATTATAAATATACAAAAATATTAACATATTCAAATTCATTCTTGGGGGTATTTTTAATGTATTTTCACTATATTATCATGCTACTAATGATTATGTAAGGATTTTTTGGTTCTCCATTGGAAAAGAACATGAAGTTTGTATCACATTTCATTATGACTTGAGGTATACTTTTCAAAATAACATTTGGGTTAGGATTCAATACTTTCTATATGTGTATTGAATATTGCATCATAATGACATATTAAGTGTATCAAAATATAAAAGTTTAGCATCATATTGACATCATCTATGTTTCAAAAACATAAATTTTGCATCATGTTAGGTTATTTTTTATTCGTTTAAAAAATTGATAGTAAATGGATCAATAGAGAGGAGGAGGTAGAAAGGATCAACAAGGCCAAGGCTTAAGGACTAGTTAGGTCTATAGCCATCTTCTAGATTGTGGTGCTTTTAGATTTCAATGGCTAAAAAGATAATGCAAGAGGTGTAACAGGGGGCTAAGACAAAGATTTTAACTTGATTGTAAAAAGTTCAATGATTAGAGCTAAAATAAATGCTCAAAGATTTAGTGATGCAATTGTGATTGGTATCATCTATATGTTCCTTGACACAATCTTTAAAAGATGGCCCAATTTAACCAATAGTAAATAAACAAAAATATTAACAAATCCAAATTCAAATCGCTAATACTGTTATACTATATATTAAAAAAAAGTTACAAAACATTATACTCAAAACATATAAAGCATATATAAATCCTACTAACTATAATCTAAAAACATTGCACCAGGTTGGCCGATAAAACATTGTACTCAAAACATATAAATCATATATAATCTTATTTACTACAATCTAAAAGCATTGCACCAGGTTGGCGGATAAAACATTGTACTCAAAACATATAAAGCATATATAAATCTTACTAACTATAATCTAAAAACATTGCATCAGGTTGGTGGATGCAATCACAACTTCTGCTACAGTACATAGCTCTGTGAAAGAAATAACCACGCTTGTATTTGCCAAGTAAGAATCCAATCCTTCGTGGAATTTGTGACTTTAACGCATAAGTTATGACTACTGAAGTTCTTGGCAATCTAGTCCAATTTCAGTGAAGGCTGCAATAAGTTTAGGAACGATTTTAAGTAATATAAGCTTGAAGCCAGCAGAAGTAGCATCCTGATTTTCAGACTCGTCTCCAACAATAGTACAATCCTCTGATAGTGATCCAACTGGAGCCCCATTGATATAAGCATCACACGCACGAAGAATACAGCGACAGCGTTTTTGAAAATGCTCTTTAACAAACATCTCAAAATGGTGCACAGATGAGCATAGCATCTGTCAAATCAATGCAGAGTTTATATATTACAAGTTCGAACAACCAGAAAAATATTTGTTCCAGTACACTTCATGAGTACATCGTATTCTCATGAACAATTGGGTTACAAAATTTGTTACTTTTCAACTTCCTACTACTCAAAAGAAAGAAGAAAGCAATATTGAAAACTGAGAAGACAAAAGACAAAAATAGCGAAAGGCAAAATTGAAGGAAATATGACTGCCCAGAATAGCGTTTCCCTATTAGTGAATATTCAAATATCATGAACTCATTTAATAAACCAGTGAAAAGCTGTATTAGTGAATGTTCAAATATCATGAACTCATTCGTTTAATAAACCAGTGAAAAACAGACAAGCTGCATGGTTTGGGAGTTACCTGGTAAGTGTTTTTCGAGATTGTTCCATTCTTGTTGAATTTTTTTCATCCATTTCCGCTTATGGATTGAAAATGTTCAAAAATTTCAATCATGCCGCCCAAAAAATCACTAAACGGAATGAGAAAAGCATGCCCTTTGATAAATGTGTTAAGCTCCATTAATTTTTACCTACAGTTATGCAGTCTTTCCTTAATTTTTGGAAACCAACTGCAGTAGTTTCCTTAAATTAAGGAAATCAACTGCAGTTAATTAATTTTATGGTTGGAGCTTCTGAAGTGGTCCATAACTCCATCTGGAGTTCTCTGCCTTGATCTGTGGAACACCTGACACATAGCCATTAGAAGCTTGATGGAAGCTTGGCTATAAATTCATCTGATTGGTCCCCAAGCTAGCCTCTCAATCCCCTTCAGTTGTTTACACCATCTAGCTGAGAGAGCATAGCTTGGAAGAGCCTTTAGATTTTCTGTGATTGAAGCTGAAGCTGGAGTGCTGTTGAAGAGAAGAAGAACCAAGTGGACTGTGCAGCAAGAGCATCAATGGCTGGAGGTATTCCTGGAATTATACATTTTGATTTTGTGATTCTTTAGAAAATTTAGAATCACTGTAATTGATTACATTTGGTATGAGAGCGAATCTTGTACCTCTGCCTTGATGCCTCTGCCTTAATGTGTTCTTGATGTATATCTCTGCATTGAGTTGCGGTTCCGTGAAACGGAAACCTTATTAGCCGCGTGAATTTTTGCGTGTGTCTTCATTTTGATCGCAGAAGTAAAATTTTGATTTATCCACAAAATTGCGTGATTCGAGTTCTTCACTATTTATATTATGTTTTTTTTTTTTGGGTCTGAATTTGAGTCGTTGGAGACGGGAACGAATAAACAATTATGGCCAGTCTTAGGCGTGGATAAGATTCCAGATTTAGAGCTTTTATCTTTGACCGCACTGTAATTGTTAAATTAAATGGTGTTGAAAGTTCATTTTGGCTGAAAATTTTATTTGCCCTTGATTTTGCCACCGCTACCACCGCCTCCGCTGTTTCTACTGTTGGTCTCCGAAACCGGTCTTAGGTAGGCCGCTGCGTGCGGATAAATCTTCTTGTCCGGTTTTAGTGTTTTCCTGAATTATTTGTGCATTCAGTAGGTTCGTAAGCGCTCTGAGCTGTGAAAATGGGATTAGCGCTTGTTCTGCCTGCAACCTGCAATCTTTAAACCGGTGCCTGTAATCAGTGGACCAACATTCAGTTGGTTTGTCTGTAAAAGTTTCAATAGGCTGACCAAATGATAACGAAAATTGCAATCCATGTTCAAAAAGAAAATTTACCAATTGATTTGCAATTTCCCAATCGTTGATTCATTTTATGGATCTAATCGTAAGCCTGGCACGGGGTTTGGTGTTTTATTAGTTACGTATAGCCACAAATGTGGATACTTATATTCAACACCAAGTTTTAGTATCCCACTACAGTCACAACCCTCCCGGTGCTGATTCTCCACATTATTCCATTTATTAATTTCAAGCAAAAGGTTTTACGAGGATCCAAGGCCCATTTGATCCTCGCTGAAAATTATTGCTGCTATGAGAACATTTAAGACAACCTGTATAGTGATGCTTCGTCTATTCTATAGAATACTCTCAAAGTTACAAAGAAATCTTCGTTTTTTGCTGTCCATGTGTCCATATGGTAAATTAGTACTCATGCCAAAGATGGCCTTTCATTCTCATAAATGGGTATAGGGGTTATCCTTTCAACTGAACCCATCAATATTTTATCCTTTATAACAAGGAGTGCACAGGCTAAAATAAAGATAGAACCAAATTATGATGGCATACTTCATTGAATGGGAGGGTCACCCGATCACCTAATAAAGAAACTTGTCACACATAGTGACATGTGTGCACTTCAAATGATTAAACGATTGTTTAAAATATTGAGCAACGAGGGTGCTGTCTCTTCAGAGAACCCTTGCTATGTTGCTTTTGACAGCATCTTGTGCATGTGCTATTTTTAGACATTGAGGACCATCCAAACTTCTGCTGTCTCAGGTAATTAGCTAGGAAATATTTCCATCTTGGTATGTGTTTGATAAAATTTGCACTTGAACAATTTGCGGATTCTCGTATGCTTTGAGACGTTTTGCTTATGAAGTATGAAGAATAAATTCTAATGAAGCATCTAGGGAGAAGGGGTTAGTGGGCTCTAATTTAAACGTTCTTACGTTTTTAAGTTGTTGCTTCAAATTGGTTTGTTCTCTCATAATGAGGGTAAATTGAATGGCGCCATGTCAATGGTAAAGTGGAAATGTTGTTATTTCCGTTCAAGGTTCAGATCCCTTATATAAATTTTATATGGTTGCCCCTTGTGGGCTGTTTCATAGCATCTTAGTTGAAGGATCGCTTTCCTGAGTTGTGAAACATTCGGCTCTTACTTGGTCTAATTATTTTTATATATATATTTGTTTCATTTATAAACTTAAGGACGGAGCCTGAAGTCAAGCCAGCTAGCCTTCGAACTGCATTTGCTATGCAAGTGCAAAGTAGATCAATGCTGCTTCAGTCAATCTCCGGGTTTTGTTTATAAATTGAACAATCAATTTGTAGTCATTTATGGTAAAGCTAACTGCTTTAGGTTTAATTTTGAAGAATTATTACAGTCATTTACGGTAATGCTGACTGCAAATTGACATTTTGAATAAAGAATAATGTCTAGTGATCTATATAATTTTATTTAATTAGAGAATAGCCACAGCATCTTTAATTAAATAAAATTATATATTTTGATTGGTTATATCACATAAAGATTATTTAGACATTAAATCGTAATTAATTAGACTAAATATAATAAATTTTATCCCACGGGAATTTTTATTATATTTATGTAATTAATTAGGATAAAA
>APFE030541252.1:71272-84170 GCA_000404065.3 Pinus taeda | reverse complement strand
TATACGCGGGTTTAACTAACTGAAGTAGCGTATACAATTTGTTTTTGAAAAAGGAATATTTGACTTGATAATACTGATTCACCCCCCCTCTCAGTATTATTTCCAACATTCCGTTCTGTCGGGTTCTCTTCCGTTCTGTCACAGATCTTCCGAGTTCTAGGTTCTGGGTTTTCTATACTCTTATCAAACCTTACATCTCTCCATGATCTGGGTTCTTTTGAAGAGTTCACATCCTTTGATATCGGTGACGTGATATCTTCCGGGTTCTGCTGCAGATCTTCCGGGTTCTTTTGTTCTGCCGCAGATCTGGGTTCTTCCGTTCTGCCGCAGGTTTGAATTTATGAATATTGCTATTGCTATTTCATAGAGGGTTCTTCCATTCCGTTCTACCGCAGATCTTTCGAGTTCTGGGTTTTCTATATTCCTATCAAACTTTACATTCTCTCTGCGATGTGGGGTTCTGCCGCGATTGAATGGGTAGAAATATATCATTACTTGAAGTTGTAGTAGTTCTTCCGTTCTTCCACTCTGCCGAAGATATACACATTATCAGTTCTTTCGTTCTGCCGCAAATCTTTCGGGTTCTTCTGTTCTGTCGCAGATCTGGACTTCATTAAACAACCAAGGGACAACATTGTAAGAAACACTTTGACTCTTGACTCTAATTCCAAATGGCTCCCAGCTTCGCGAAGATAGTTGTTGGATCAGCTCTGTCTGCCTCTGGTGGGCAAGCTCCTGTCCATATAGTCAGTGAAGCCCCAACTCCCACTGTCCAGGTGGTCCAGGCCTCACTTGATGAGGCTTTGAAGTTTTCTGAAAGTGCCCTAATATGTTTGTTCAATGGTTTTTGGCCGCCGCTTACAGCTCTCCACAGTTGGATCTCGGAGGTATGGAAGCCTGTCATTTCTGATGAAATTAATATCTACCCATGTGCTAGGGGTTTCTTTATAGTAGATTTTGAAAACCCTAAAAGCAGACAATGTATTCTAGATTCCGGCCCTTGGTTTTGGGAAAATTCAGGCCTATTCATGAAGCCATGGAACCCATCATTCGATCCCTCAACAACAATCATAACCTCAGCACCAGTTTGGGTGGGATTGCCAAACCTACCCTTGCATTTCTCCTCGCTAAAAGCCATTGGAAATGCAATTGGGAAATTTTACTGCACGTGCCCAGAAATAGAGGAATATGCCAGAACCACCTATGCACGCATCTGTGTGGAAATGGACTTCAACGCCGGATTCCTAGCTGAAATAAACCTAACAAGTAAAGACTATGTGTGGAACCAGAAACTTGATTATGAAAGTGTCCTCTTCAGATGTCGATCGTGCTTTGAGACAGGTCATCTAGCCAAAAATTTCCCAAAAGCCTCCCAGGAAAATTATGCTAGAAAGAATCACCACAAATCTACATGCTGGGAAGGAGCACAAAAAGAACATTACACTGTCATCAAGGAACAACACTCTCCAGAAAACTCTGAATCGCAGGAAATCGGGCAAGAAAGAAACAACTCTCAAGACAAGCACGGGGAAAGCCCCACCCAAGAGCAAAAAAGTGAACTCGACAACCCCTCAAGCATCAACAGTGATGAGGATTCATATAACACACAAAATAAATCTTCATTTAACAACAAAGCAGATCTCCCAGACCAAGCTTCTTCTCTGACTATCTTCAAAAGGACGTATACAACAGATCGCGAAGCTAAGACACCAATGTCCCAAGAATCAGAAGAGATGAAGGAGATGCAAGATAAAGGAAGTTGGAAGACTGTAGAGAAAAAAAAAAAGCTACAACACCAATCTCGCCAAGAATGACGAGAAGCCAAACAATTAAGACCTAAGAAATTATAGGTCCGATAGACCAATTTGGTCTCAGTGGACGTTAACCACTACCATCATCACCATCATAATCGGCGTATTTATTCTATAATTTTTTCAAAGTGGATCCTATTTGTAGTTGGATCTCATTGTATGTTTGAAAAATAATATAAAATTTTCTTTTTCCTTTTTCTTTTTAATGATGGATAAAATTGAAATAAATTAAAAATGAGATTTTTCAAATAAAAGTAAATATATATTTTTATTTATTTTGGTTAATTTAGTTGAATAATGATGGAGCGATAATTATATCTAAAGATTCTCGTGACACTATGGTTTTGGTCTTGTTGATCATTGTAGCATGGCCTTCCTCGTATAATAGTGAGATTTGCAGTCTATAATGCTGAATACACCCATATTAAAGGAGAAATCAGTGAATCTTGAAGAAATGGTAGCTAGTCCTACAAATCCTCCTTAGGCAGATCAAGCTAGGGTTTCTTATAGTACTGCACTGAAATTTGGAAATGTCCTTCTGATTGTATGTGAAGCACCTGCTTTTAATGTCCCTATGGGGGATGAAATTGTTAACAACGAGTCATATTTTTTAGATCTTGGTTTGATTTGCAGTTTGAATGGGTTTTGGCTGCGGTTGATTGATCTATATAAGTGGATTTTCGACACGTGGAAACCCCTTCTATCTCAAGATCTAAATATTTTCCTCATGGTTCAGGGTTTATTTGTTGTTTTCTTTGCAAATCAAAAGGATGAGAAGATCATTTGAGATTCTAGGCCCTGGTCCTTGGGTAGTGTTGGCCTCTTTATGCAGCCTTGGTCCCCTTCTTTTGACCCAATTACAATGGCAATCTCCTCGGCTCTAGTGTGGGTAATGCTTCCAAACCTTCCCCTGCATCTTTGCAATTTCTCTATGTTTATTGCAATCTCCTCGGCGCTAGTGTGGGTAATGCTTCCAAACCTTCCCCTGCATATTTGCAATTTCTCTATGTTTATTGCTATTGGAAATGCAATAGGAAAATATTACAGTTGTAGCCCCAACTCAGAGCATTTCCCTAAATCCATGTATGCTTGAATATGCATGGAGATGGATTTCAACAAGGGTTTTCCTGCCGAGATCAATTTAAATACACTATATTATGTGTGGATTCAGAAGTTTCATTATGGAAAATATTTCATTTTGATGCCAGGCATATTATGAAACAGGACATATAATCAAGAATTGTCCCAGGAGGATGCAGAATAAAAGAGTTTGAAAAAGTAGTTGGAGGCCCAAATGGTGGTAAGGTGCGCAAACAAAACATTGTTTTGTTCACAAGGAGGAAGAAACTCAAGGCACAGAGGAAGTAAAAGAAACTCAAAAGAAGATAAAGAAGTTTCACCAAAGGAAGAAAAAGACAATAAGGAAGAAACACAAGTCAAAGAGGATCCACAGAATTTAGAAACATAGAAGGAACAAGTCCAACAAACACCAGTGAATTCGGGATCCCCCATTAAATTCTCAAGAAATAAGCCTAGAAAGGAAATTTCTTGGATTGATGGGGCATATAGACAAAATAACAAAGATAGAAAAGACCACTCTCAGTAGAGAAACACTACGAATCCATCAGAATACACAAATTGGATCCAAATTGGAAAAAAAGGGAAAAAATATCTGACCAAAGAAAATGAGAAGTCAGTGAAAATCCAAAGGACAAGTTGTAATGGAATGTAAGTTGATTTGGATTCTAGGAGTTTTTTGGAAAATTTTCAGTTGGAATGGGAATAAAATTATTGTATCGCAGGGATCTCGCTTGAAGGTTTAGATTGATTCACCATTCTCAATTTCAAGCCCACGAGGGATACTAGCAATTTTGAAGAAATGTAATGCTTATGGGTCGAATCCTAGCTTTCTATTTTTTTAATAAAACACTCCTATATGTTCCTTTGAAAAAAAATTAGTCAAACCTACCTTCGGGTGGAGTGATAGAGACATGAGAGCACTCAGACGTGAGGCATTGTCAATGCACCACATTGCTTGGCTTGCAAATCGATGGGACAAATGACTATGTTAGAATAATGATTTCACTGAGAGGGCGAGGTTGAATCAGTGTAGTGGCCAATTTTAACAAATTAAACAATTTCAAAATTGATCATAATTGTAAACATAGCAGTGCATCAATAAAGGCCATCATTACCTCAATACATGAAAAGACCAGATGTACATGGAAACCCTTATGGGATAAAACCAAAAATATGTTATCTTCTTCAATTTTTAATTACATCAATTTGTGGGCAGCAACTTGTTGGAGGCACTGACCCCCAAATATATGCAAGCACCAGTTGTTGTAGGCTCCAACCTGATTGAGGCACCAACCTCTGAAATATGCAAGCACCAACTTGTTGTAGGCTCTAACTTGATTGAGACACCTGCCTCCTTCACCAAAACATAGTGGGCCACTTTTCACAATATTTCAAACTGGATCCATAGGCTCAAGGAAAATTAGATAATTTCAATTCAACATGTTCTTCAATTCTCCTTTTCTTGTACTTGTTCATAATCCCAAAATATTTTGACAAAAGCAAAATAGCTTCTTGCCCTCAAAAACTTATCCTCGTGAATTTTCATGTCCCCCTTTCAAATTACAAACAAATTATTGTCATTTGCCCCTTTTCAAAAATTAATGTGCACCTCAAACTGACCCATAAAACATTATAAAAATTAATTGATCAACAAAATGCACTTTTCCAATCCATAGTCTACAAAATGCACTTTTCTCGAGTGCATTCGACAGAATGCACTCTGCCGGTTTAATTAAAGATTATGGCATAATGTGCTTTCGATTGAATAAATAATTAAAGGTTATGGCATAATGCGCTTTCGATTGAATAAAAAATATTCTATAAACCTAACAAGTCTCGAACCGACACCCATAGCGTAACCAAACCGATTACCAATTCAGCTGCAATATTCCTTGTTCATTGGCATTCATTAAACATTGCTTTAGCTTCCGATCAAGCCATATATCGTAAGTTTCACTTGGACTCTAATTGGTGACAAAACCAAAAAAAATGCATCTGGGCTAAACCATAAAGTTGAGAGCCACATTGTGTATATATTTTAGACCAAATCAATTTGTTTGTATTTAAACTTGTGGCATAATCAAATACACCTTCAAGATTTAGCATAGAGCTAAGAACCATGCTATATATATCTCATAACATATGAACTTGTGATAGAACCAAATACGCCTTTAGGCTTCTCCACAGAGCCAAGAGCCACACTATTTAGAACCAAATATGCCTTTGACCTTCATCACAGTGCTAATAGTCATACCATATATATCTCAGAAACAAATATGCCTTCAAGATTCATCGCAGTACCAAGAGCCATGCAACATATATCTCATAACCAAATAAATCTTCAAGCTTCAACACAATTCCATGAGCCACACCATATATCTACGAACCAAATCAATTCACTTGGAAGCAAACCAAATAGGCCCTTGGGATTGTATGCATGTCTCAGACTTTATCGATCGATCAATTGATTTTATATGCAGTCCACCAACACACACACACACACACACACACACACACACACGTGTGTGGGTTCCCTTAGGCTATTGTTAGGGCTGACATCAATTTGAATTTTGGGTTGATGATAATTTGAGTTTGGGGCTAATGTAAAACTTCCCTATGACTTGATTTTGGTGCCTGGGCCGTGATCGGGGTATTCCCTAGGGATTTCCCAATTATCCATATGATCATGCCATGTGACATGGTCCTTAGGAGTCCATCGTCACTCTGATGTCGATGTCAACATGATGTCATCATGCAACATGGCACTCTCTGAATCATGCCATGTGGTCACTCAGATTTGGATCGATTGACCACCCAAAACTGTTGATTAGACATGCCACGTGGCACTTTGCCGTGCCGCTACATCGTCATCAACCATGTGTACTTGTGTTGCCACTTGTCACCAATATGGCGTTGCCACATCATCACTCTCCTGGATAATCGTGTCTTGTCGTTGCAGGGTCCACATTGGAAACTGGCACGTGTCATGTGTCCATTAGTCTAATGTGGTGTCAGAAGACATGGGCAGCACAACCTCCATTATCTGTCGAGCAAGTTTGTGCTCCATCTACCATTCATTTTCAACAAATCATCCATAACTATTGAATCCGCTCGGAGTTTCATATTTTTTAACATCATTAAACAATGCATATGTCTATGCACCAACTATCGTTTATTACTCACCTAATCATGGATTTGTCCTAAAGATTTATAAACGTTAAGAAATTTGGTGTTTTTTATAACAAATTTGGTGCTTTCACCATGTTACTTTCAAATTCACTCATCTTGTCATTCGGAAGGAGTTTAACCAAGTGCAATATAGCATAGGAAAGGTCTTGGAGAGGACTATCCAACTAGTTCATCTACATATTCACTTGATCATCATAACTTCAACAAAAAATCTCAATAATATCTAAGCCATCATAATTTCTTGACATCAATGGTAACATTATGCTCAATAATCTTCTTCCTTTGGAAACCAAAACATAGTTACCTCCTTTGACATCAATGACAACGCTATTGCAAACAATATCCCCCTCTTTCATTAATGGCAACACCACTAAACATTGATGGCCATTGATGGCAATGGATTGAACTCCCCCTATCATGTTGTTGGTCCAGAATCTACTTCCTCTCCCATTTGTCAATGTTTGATTTTTCTCTCCCTTTGACGTCAATGGAAAAGGGACCTACTGAAAATGACTATTGGTTTAGGTACTGCTAATTTCTGAGCCAAATTACTACTCATGTATCTCCCTGTGGACCTGCGCCCCCTTATGAAAGAGATCTTCCCCTATGGATAAAATATCCTCCTGTAAATGCTTCATTTCATCTGGCTACAATCGTACTCCCCCTATTGGAAGTCATCCTTATGTTCCTTTGTTGAATTTAGTGAGCCATTCCTTCTAGTGGGGAAGAAATTAAGGCTCCCACCTTCTGTCTAAGATATTCAAAGCTTTCCCTTGGTAAGGTTTAGTAAATAAATTGTAGAAATTTAATATGTAGATTCAAAAACTTCTCATGAAATTTATTAGATCACAAGACTTGAAGCTATTCTACTCATCTGTAGAAATAAAATCACGATCTAGAACACAAATCATTAACATGCATCAAGATTCAACACACATAAACAAAGATTTATCTAGGGCAAAGCAATTTCTCAAAACTACTTACTATTTGTATTGCATTAATCAAAGAATCTGGATGAATACAATATGATTTTCTCAAGCTTAAGTTCAACCTACACCTATATCTTCTATCCTCTGCTTGACTAACTAACCTTTGCCAATACTTAGCCAAAATTTTGAGCCTCCAAGCCCCTATTTCCTTGCGATGTTCCTTTTGGAATTAGATTTAATTAGGAAATATCCAGTTTGGATTGCGCAATTCATATAGGTCCTTCTCTGACTGCATGCATGACCTGTACAACTTTAACTAGTTTACAACTGATAGTACACTTCCCTTGAAATCCAATCTCAACTCGGTAACTCAAATTCTCTACATGCATGAGTTAATTTAGGTTGATTGATCAGTTAACTGGATGATTACTCAGTGTGAAAAAAGTTACACAACCTTGACTGAACCTCGACTAGTTCTACTAACAGTTCGCAGTTCCATTTGTTGGCGACTAGTGTTGAGACCCTCTACCATGGTGCTTTCCTAGTGTGTGAAAAATATTATTAGTTTGCTCATGAAATTGGATGTTACAGAGAGGTGATATATAAGCAATAGAATTGTTGAGCGCCGAGGATTTGTTGAACAACCCAGATCTGAAATTCCAGTGTGAAAATTGGTACTTTGAAAAGGAGTTTGAAAACTATCAATAGTTGGTATTGCATGAATATTTTTGGGATGTGAGTGAGGTGCCTGATCAATCCAAAGTTACAATTTTCATAAAGTATGCAGGTTCGATCCATTCCTTGGCGACAATGATGTATACATTCAAATTCCTCTGCCTCCCTTTGATTATGTATTTCACTGTTGTTTTGAGAGAAGTTGTTATTTAATTGGATATTTGTGCGAGGATATGATCCTTGAAGGATTCCACCGATCGGATTAGTCTCTCTGGGAAGGAACCAAGCATTGTATTCCTATATTTCAGAGTATGAAATTTTATTGAATATGTGTTGGCTTCCTATTACCCGTCGACTGGAATTTGAGTCGTGGCTGGGAAAGAGCTTGAGCGTTGAGTCATTGACTGGAATTTGAATGTCGAGTTGTTGACAATAGCCTATGGAACCAACGATTGCATGCTATGTGAAGAGCGTTATGCTCCAGCCAACGGTGCCTACTACGGTGTCTGTTGATTCATTTGAAGTCTGGAGAAGAACAAACAATGTCTGTATGAATTTTTAATTTGGTATTTTTTTTAAAAGTCGAATGGTGAAGACATTGTGAGTCGTTCTTGCAGTCGATTTGTTTAGTGGTCGCCGACTTCATATTAGACGATTGTGGGACCGAGCCATGGTTGTGATAATTTGACTGTGTGTTCCCTGTGGTTTGATTTGTCTAATGAGAGTCGACTGTAGTGCGACTAGAAAACTATAGCCAACGTCCAGCAAACCTGCAAGTAACATCCAACAAATGGTCGAGTTTCCCCTCTCATTGAGCAACTGGTGATGATCGAGATGGAGGGCCAGAGCATTGGAAACCTAATTAAGGAGCAACGTGTGACCCTGTTAAGGAGTTGTTTTGAGGAGAAACAATGTACGACATCGAAGCCCATAAGACAAGCTGCAACATTAGCAATTTTTTTTTTGCTTTATGAGAGGTAAAGAAACACAAGGAACAATCATCCCACATGGGTGAAGAGGAAACCAAACTTCCACTATGTCGCAAATTAGTATATGATTTGATGAAATGAATTGTCTTCTTGAATTCTTTTGGGTTTTGTAACTGAAACATGTTGAGCCTGATCAACCTAACATGTAAATGCAATTTCTTAGAATTGATCATTATAACAACTGCAAATTGGAGTTAGAAAGATTCAAGATGAAGACACCAACTTTGTATATGATTTTAGAACAAGTTGGTGAAGTGTGATGGTGGCAGTGGATATTAGTTGGTTGAAGCAGTAATAGATGGACAAACAAGGTAAATTATTGTGTGTTGAAATAAAGTAGACTCAATATTATGTTTTAATGTGTAATGCCCTACTTAATCTTATCATGCAAATTTTATTAGTGTTTAAATTACCTGAAAATATTGACTTATAATTATCAAGAAATATTGGTACATACCTACATTGATAAAACTGTAAATTTATTATAGATATAAATTTTATTATTGTTATTATTCAATTCCCAACTTGTCTTCTCAAATTTAAACTTTGATAGGATATGGTCTCCTTCCATTTATTCCAATTTAAATATCCATATCCCCAAAATGTCCTCTCAAATTTACTTGGGAGAAGATATGGTCATCTCCATTTAATTACCAAATTATATATCCATATCTTATCCCCAAAATGTCCTCTCAAATTTACTTGGAAGAAGGTATGGTCATCCCCAATTAATTACCGAATTAAATATCCATATATTATCCCAAAAATTCCCTCTCAAATTTACTTGGAAGAAGATATGGTCTTCCCCAATTAATTTCCAAATTAAATATCCATATCTTATTCCCAAAATATCCTCTCAAATTTACTTGAGAGAAGATATGGTAAGAAAAGTCAAATGAAAGGATGACGGGGTATTTATGACATTAATGATAGGTGATTGAGGTGGATGGGAGAAAGAGACATAAAAGGGGAAGGATGATAAGAGGAGAGGGGGATCCTTGGTCTTGGGTTTTTTTTGGTTTTGGAGGATTTTGTTTTGGGAGGAAGGTGGAGAAAAGATAAGGGAGAGAAGGAGAGTATTTGTTTAACTTGGACACACTACATCTGGTTGGACTTGGGCTCGAAGGGCTAGGGAACCTGTGGAGGTTCCCTGGGCTCGGAGGGCTACGGAATCTATGAAGGTTCCCTGGGCTAGGAAATACTTCCTAGTTGGCTGGGAGGCAAATCCAGTCGGGTAGTCAAGAGGTGCATCCCAATAGAGTCAGGAGCTCAGGAGCATCTCAACTAAGCTATTGGAACATGTATTCCTATGTTTATTAGTTACTAATGTAAATGGTTGCAATGAAATTCTTACTTATTTAATTTGTAAGAAATAAATTTTAATAGTATATTATCATCAATTAAATGTTTAAAATAGAAATAAGTTATTTCCCATTTTATTGTATTTAAAATTAGAGAAATTTAGTTTTTAATTAGAGGACCCCAAATAGGAGCCTCATACGTAGTATCAGAGCCCAGATTCAAAATCTAGACCCAAGACCCACTAGACCCAAATATCCACTAAAAGAGTTTATAACCCTCAAAGTTACTTGTAATCATTTTGATTATAAAAATTATGTGGAACTGATTTCATTTAAGACTAAATTAATGATTTTTTTTTATTCTACTGCATCACTCTGATCTCTTGCCTTTCCCTGCTCAATTTCTCACAATTGGGTGGCCCATTGACACAAACATCACACAATCCACATTTCATCTAAATCAAATCCTCTCCAAAGTACTGTACAAGAATCTTAGCTCTACAAGATGTGGTAGGAACACCAAATCTGAAACACTCTGACAACATACTAAGTGGATTATGCGGTTGTTCTGCATTTCTTTTACTCAGAAACAAGGAAGGAAGTATTTTTATGTTAACATGTAAAGAGCAATCTGCCAGCAACCCATCTCTTCTAGCTCTCCTAGCTTCCTGGTAATAAGATTCCAAGCTCTGTGGCCAACCATAATGAATAATTCGCCGCACATTTGCCTTATCAATTCCCATCCCAAAAGCAATAGTTGCAACAATACCTGTAGTTTATCATGATGAAATTGTTCATGGAGTTGCCTCAACTGGTTCTTTTGGCAACATTCCATGATAAGCTGCAGCCTTCACACCAGAGTTGCTAAGAATTTTCACTATCATTTCTGTCTCTTTTCTTGTGGGTGTGTATATGATACTTGGACCCGATCCTAGTATAGGGAGTTCCTCAACCGATACAGTTTCGAAAGAACCACTTTCTAGTTCTAAATGGTGGTCTTCTTTGAAAATAGATCCTTCAAATTCACCAAATGTCACATCAAAGTCTTCAGCCATATGTTCATCAGCCTCATTCTCAAGGTATTTGACTTTCATACTGTGACCTTTACAAGTATCTCCTCCATATTTTATTAAATTGGTTTTTGCAATGATATCATCATCATCAGTCTCCTCTTCATTGTTGTCTGATTCATTTAAGGATGTTTCATCTGAATCAAAATCAATTTCCCTTGCAGATTCCTTGTTCTTGTCTATAGAATCCTTTTGAAAATCAACTCCTGCTTTGTTATTCTTTGACGGGGCCCCTTGTCTAGTATAACTATCAATTAGATCTTGAAAATCCACTTTGTAAGATGATGGAAAAGTGGTCTGGCTATGATGCACGGACGACCTCAAATTTGGTCTAAAAAACGATGACAGAACAATTTTTGTGTCTGAATTCATGCCCAAAGAATTCATAATGCATTCTCAAACATGATGTTTAACTGTAGCAGTAAGTGCCATAATCGGTATATGATGCTTTACCGACTCAACATTGATTACCTGAAATTTTTCTCTCAATACAGACAAGCGCTTGCAATCAGGTCAAAAATCATAACTCCATTTGGACACACAATGAACTTCGTCAATAGCAAAAAGAGTAATACCACGATTTCTGCAAGCTTCTGTAATGACCCAATTACTCGTAGAAATGCCTCTTGACAGACATAAATAATGTCATACATACCTACCATGTCTCTATCCTCAATGCTTTTGTCAACTTGCCCTGAACCAACGAAACAAGCAGAAACCCCATGTTTTGCCAGTTTCAAGCATTGATCATGCATGAGGCTGATTAATGGAGATACCACCACTACAACTTTCCTAGTCAATAATGCAGGAAGCTTGAAGCAAAGGGATTTGCCTTAGCCTATTTCTACAAGAATGAGGTAATCTTGATGACATGCCCATGCCTTCAAAGCCTCTTTCTGAAAGCACTTTAAATTTTTATAGCCAAAGCACTGTTGTAAAAGAGCTTTGCTTTCTGTTCCCAATCCAGTTGTGTGTCTTGTAAAGGATCAATGTGTAACCTACTGCCATGAAATTCATCCTACAACAAATGAAATTGCCTAGTATCTGCAACATTTCCAGCTGCATAACTGGAGGATAAATTTTCACATCTGTCCATAGATCCAGACTCTTCGTTTCTTCAGTTCCATCAGTAAACATAAATCCAACTGAATCAAACTTTGCAGAACAAATAAGGTTCTGCAAAATAGAGTAAGCAGGTAACCTATCACTGAGTATTTTGCACTTCGCACTATGTTTTCACTCCTCTATGTCTGAAATTTTAATTACATTTTCATCAACCAGGGTCTTTCCATTACACTCAGATGACTCAAAAAGATAATCCCACATCTGCATAGGCTTAATTTCTTGTATGTTCTTCTTCAAAGACTTTGTGCGCTGGGGACCTGGCATTTTGTTACCTGGGCTGATAGAGCCACTCCATCCATATGATCCATCCCTGCCAATTGAATATCACCTTGATAAGGTTCCAGACAAAGGCATGCTTTGGCTGCGGTACTTAGGCCTTGGAAAGAAGGATCCTTCTTGCATGTACAAGAAATCATTGGTGTATTCATCAAACAGTGCTATTACAGGCACAACATATGCTAAACCCACCTGAAGGGTAGAATTTAACACCCACAAGAATCCATATGTGGGATACAACGTCCTGTTATTTGCTATACACTTTTTGTATATCTGAAGCTATGTAGGTGGGTTCTCATATGTTAGTGTCGTGTTGAAGGCCCCGAAAATTGGGTCGACAACAAGGGGGATACCCACTCGGTCCGGACCTTGGTTGGCAACTCCTTATCCGTTTGGTATAGCGGGTCTGACTGGGGATATGGGACCAGTTTCCCAATTCAGTGTGTGTGTGTG
>APFE030541252.1:53937-70571 GCA_000404065.3 Pinus taeda | reverse complement strand
ATTGAGGATTCGGTTTAAATGACCGTCTTCTTTCTAAGCAAAACTATTTCTAAAATTAAATCTACTATCTAACTATTTCTAAATCTACTCCTTAATGTCGCAAGCATTCAGTGTTTTCCTGAGTAGAGTTGGCTGACTGTCTTCCGCCTTTGGTTGAGTTAAGAAAACAGAATCGGCAAGAGCTGGCATTATCTTCTCAGTAAAATTGATGATATGCTTGAGAATCATCAAATTAATATGTATCATTACCATGTATGCCTGGTAAAAATCCCATTTCAACTTGGTCAATCTTTGGACTGCTTTTGCTTTTCCTTCAGTCTTCTGTTTCCAGTTTGCTTCTATCGCTGATTTCTTGCAATTTTTGGGGCTCACAGGTGACTGAGCAACTAGGGACCTTCCTTTTCAAGCAATTTTTCTTAGCGATGCGCGATTAGCGCTAATCGCGCATCGGAAACTGCCTCTGTTTCTTGATTCGGGCTTCCCTGATGCGGTTTTTGCCTCTTGCGCCTTTTTCTCTCATTCGGTATAAAGCCCAAAATTTGTAAAAATAGTATTTCCATGAGCTCTTGACCCTGAGAATTACACTATCTGTTTCTGGTATCAGCATCGTTCAATACCCACTCAACCATGGCTGTATATGAGAAATCTGTGATAGATGCCTCAGAAGAGTTCCGCGACTCTTTTTCTTCCTTGAGTGGATTAAGTGTGCCTTCCGGAATGTACATTGGAGCGTTGCCTTCCCTCCTTGTAGTTTTCTGCATAATACCCTGTATAATGCTTCGTCCTTCTTTCCTGCAGTTTACATTGAGGTGGAAGTAATGATAAAGGACTGATGACAGGAAAACTTTTAAATGCCAGATATGCAAGACATGCCACCTTATGTGAGCTATTTCTTCGAAAAACACAACACCCTACTTCATTAACAACTGGCAATAACTCATCAATTCGCATTAAAATTCATGACCAACTCTTGGCTGAAAAGTTTTCTCGAATAGTGAGCCAGAACCAACTGCGATGGAGGGGTCTCGCGATTTTACTTTGCGATATCGCAGATCGCTGTATCGCAATATCGCAATGTCATCATGTTGTTTTTATCGCAAGGTCGCAGTATCGCAACTTTGCGGTATCGCAGTATCGCAATGTCGCAATATCGCAATATCGCAGATCGTTATAATCCTTGTGTAATTCATGTGATTTTTGCGATGTGCGATATGCGATGTGCGATATCGCATATCGGCGATTTTTAAAGTTTTTCAATATGAGTGTTTGTTTAGTGTATGTGATGCGATGAAGTTTCGCGTCACAATATCGCCTTTTGTCATTTTAACTCATTAGAAGGTGTATCCTATCATCCTTTGCGCAATGCGATATTCTTTAAGGAGTGAATTTAATTTTCTTCATTATGAAACTTAGGTTTTTTAGATTTTTCAAGGTATTTTCCTAAGTCCATGATGTTTGTAAGTTTCATCTAAAAAGAAAGAAAATGTAACACTAACTGATTTTTTGATTTTTTCTAAGGGTCCCCACTTATTTAGTATTAGCAATAATACTTCATAAGGAGGGGGGTTGTTGGTGGCCACAACATGTCGATATCTTCATCCCTCCATCAGTGATCAAATTCTCTTTTTGCATGCATTTTAGGTGTCCCATCTGATCAGTTTCATTCCATTAGGTCATGGATCAACTGATGAAGTGGTTCATTATCAAATTTCCCTCATGAAATTTACCTGCTGGCTATTTTCACAAGTTCAGGTCATTTACAGTCATTTTTTGTCATTTACATTTGCAAAAGCCATTTTCAGGGTTTTAGGTCTCATTAGGTCTAGGGTTTGTCACCATGGTCTTCAAAAGCTCAATAAGAGGTCAATAGGCACATGAGGATGCTTAATAAGTTCATAAAATCACAAATTTCACTGATGATTTGCTTCATAAAGAGTTTTTACATCAAAACTCTGTTTTGAGGTGAAAACAAAGTTTTTCTATTTTCATGTACAAATTTATGTAATTTTAATGTTTTCATATGTAATAAAGCTTTAGCTAAAGCCCTTGGTCACCTTGCCAACTCCAGCACTCCAGCTACTGCAAAAGAAATAAAAACATCCAAGCATCATGTTCATCAAATGACAAAAAGAGCCAAAACTGTAAAAAAATAGGTTTTTTAAAGCAAAGTGAATTCAACTTTAGGAAAGTGGGTTTCTAAAATGAAAAATTAAAGTTAAGATGATATAAAATTCTCTTTAATGTTTGGAAGACCTTATTTTGTGCAAGTGAGAGAGAGAGCCAAAAGAAAAATTGCACTTTGAGGAGAAAGAGGGAAACTTGTAGCAAAAATTCCAGTTTTCGTCGGCGCGACGCACCTGGGCACTGGCGCCACGCACCAGGCACAGGTTTTCCAAAGGAATTTCAATGGGCGCTACGCACCTGGGTGTTGGCGCAGCGCATCTGTTGGCCAAGCTTCAAAACGAATTTCATTGCTTTTCCAAGCCTCCAAATTTGCAAATATCATCTCTTCAAGTAAGTACACCCCCCCATCTGCCCTAGCAAGAGAAATTTGTCATCCATCATAGTGATTTGATGGTGAAAAATCAAACCCTAGTTGCTTTATAGTTGTCTTGCAAAACTATCTGGGGTTTTTGCTATTCTTGTTATTTTCACTCCCTTGTATGATTTTCTCACATCCCATCCCCCTGCACTAAATTTCCCTAATTCCCTTCCCCTTTCCCTCTCCCACTGACACTCACCTTACCCCCTATCACCAAACCCTAAACCCTATACATATTTCCTATTATTCCCCAAACCCTAATTCCATTTTCCTAAACCCTATCATTCCCTAAAAACCCTACTGTTATCATCAAACCCTCCTTTGCACTTATACTATTAGTCAACCCTTTTATCCCCAAAAGAAAAACAACAGTCACCCTATATTTAAGAAAATCTCTTCATACTCATCATTCTACACTCTATATTTGCAAGTATGGAAACAGATTCAGCTTATGAAAGGGATGATGAAACTATCAATGATTCTTCCCAAGAGGTTCATGCACCAAGAAAACCACATAAGGGAGGAAAACACATCCAGGAGGAGCCCATCACTCTCACAAAGTTACTAGCTTGCCATCTTGCAGTAACATGTTTTAAACATCAGTCTTGCTATTAGTTTTGTGAGATGGTGGAGAGGGTGAAATATCACCATGAACTTGCTAGGTTATTTATTCTTCACCTTCACAATGGTCAGGTGAACCTAGCTGGTGTCTCCTTCACTTTGACACCTGAAACTATTTCAGCAGCAACAAGTATTCCTCATGTGGGAGAACAGTGGGACAAAGGACAGCATGTGGGAAAAGAGCATTATGAGCCTTACATCAAGGCTAGTTATCAAAGGCAAATTAGTAGGGTCTTTCCTTTCAGATACCTAAAAAAAACTTATGTTCCACTCATGAAGCTTATTATCAAATATTTCACCTGTGAAAGAAGGTTTTCTCGCTTGTACACTTACCATGTTAGATTGTTGATGCACTTTACTAGAGCGAGGATGATGAACATCCCCTATTTCATGTGCGGAAATATTGAGAACATGGCTAAATTGGTGCAAAGGAAACCTCTTCCTCAACAGCTCAGTAGCATTTATCATTTTTTATTGATCAAAATTATTGTTTTGCATCAGTTGAGCTTGCTGAATGTTTCTTGGGATACTTTCATTGCACATGAGGTATTCAAAAGCCCTCAGGTGACTCCATCAGTGCTTCATGAGGAAGGAGAGCCTTCAAAACAACCAGATGTTTATAAGACTGAACTAATAGGTGTGCCAGTGTTTGTCACTTATGAGAAAGGCACAAGGAGACTATTTGCCGCTGCCAAACGAGTATTATCTCCACCAGGAGTGGAAGGGGTCTCGTTCTCTTCACCAGACAACAGGCAAATGCTATCTTCACCCAGGGTGAAAGGGGCTTTGCCTTCTTCTTCAGCAGAGTAGGTATAGGACAAATGAAAACAACCATTGCATGATGAAGGGCCTTCTAAAGGCCAAGACAAAGATTTCATTTTGGCTGAGGAAGAGGACACTGATTTGGCTTCCCAAAGCTCAAAGCTCAAGGATGAGATCATTAAGGAGAAAGAAGCTGAGATTCAAAGCCTATCACCTGACCTTGAGAGGGCCAAATGGGTCATTAATTACCTTAAGCAACAAAACAAGCAATTGGAGGACAAACAAACAATCATGGAGATGTAAAACATAAGGGAAAACTGGCAATTGGCAAAGAAGAGGAAAATCAAGCTAACTTCACTAGAGCAATAAATAGAGTCCGATCGAGAATCATGGTTGGAAAGATTCAATATCCACCTTGAGAAGTTGTTGGACAAGGCCAACAAGGAGAAAAAGATGTTGCACCACATGGCTTATCACTATTTGGCCCGGAACAAAATTTGTAAAACAAGGATAAGAAGCTTAAAAGCCAAGTTAAGGAGAACTTTGAGGAGCAAGAAAGAGCAAGATAAGCTCAAGATCTTGGCTGAAGCTTTATTGGCCCAGCATAGCACTTAAAATAGATCACTCATGCCAAATTTCAAGAAATTTGGTGAACCATTTGGCATTTTTTATTTTTTCAGGGAAAAAACAGGGTTTTCCGGGAGATGCATAGCGCCACCGGCGCTAGGCTTTTGATGGGGACCTCCATTTGAAGAAAACTTTGCATTTTTGGATTCTTCATGAAAAGTTATGCATACTCAAAATTACTAGGAAATTTTGACAAGTTTTGGGTCTCCAAAAGGGCCAAAAACACCCAACAAATGCCCTCTCTGCCACTTTTTGGCCACACAGGAAGCAATCTTGGGAGATTGCAATTTTGGAGGGACAAATGGACTCCAAATCAAAAAAATTCAAGTTGCTCCAGAAAGTAGACTCACCAGACTTTCCAAAAAGCTATCCTTCACCTAATTTGGACTTTGGGAAGCCTTCCAAAAGTAGCTTGGAAAAAGCACTACGCACAGAAAAAATGGCGCTATGCATAGAATGAAAAAGTGCCAATTTTGCCTGTTTGCTCAAAATTTCGCCTAATTTTCTTCCAGTTTGACTTTTTCTCTCTTATGGTCAAATTCATGATATGATATGATGTAAATTCATGTACTATAATGTAAAAATGATAAAAATTAACTCATGGAAGTAGATACATCAGTTATAGGTGGTTTTGAACTGAATGAATCAGTTTCCATAGTTGTAAAGGCAAGTGGTTCCACTGCCTATTTTTCAGTTCCTAGTTTAGATCTTGTTGAAACAGCTCCTAGACTCATGGATTTAACCGCTAATGATTAGTATAGGTGGTTTGATGCCTATATCTTATACTTTCTTAGTCATTTGTCAGGGTTGGACTATTATGGATGCATTGAGCACTATTGTACATCACTTCTGCAGTTTGGCAAGGAAATAAACCAGGGTTTTGCAGCATTTTGTGGGATTTCCGTGGTAATGTGAATTAGCATAGTTTCCTTCTCAGTTATTCAGTTGATATTATGTTTATGTGTGCCATCATCTCTTTTATTTTGCATAACTAAATGAATCAAGTGTAAACGATAGAATTCATTGATGTTTCAGTGCTCTGCCTTGGGGTTTATTTAGTTTTACATGTTTTCTACTATCTGAAGAGGACTCATAACATTTGCATGCCCTCTCCAACTCCTCACCAGTCTTTAAACTCACCATTACACTATTTCAAAGTGCTAAAACACTTGCCTACCTCGCCCCACAGAAACCTTTGCAAATCTGTGTTGATTTCCTGGACCCAAAGCTACCTTCCCCATCTGATTCAGCAACCAATCATTAAAATCAATCAAAATCCTCTGAGAAAATATACCTAGCCTAAAATTAGTATTCATATCAGTCATCTCAAGCCTTACTTGTGATATTTTCTTTGAGATTGACAAGGAGAGAGCCCTCTCCTGACCTGGTAGGACTAGCTACCAGGTTAAGCGTGGTTTGATGTTACCCTAGACCTGCCTTTCTCAGCCTGAGGTAGATTTAGGCCATAACATAGTGTCGACCATACTGGGGAAGAAAAATTTGTTTTTTAATTAATGTTCTTTGCTTTGTAAACTACAGACGGAGCCTGAAGTTAGCTAGGTAGCCTTCAAACTGCTCTTACTTTGCGAGTGCATAAGTAGATGAATGTTGCTTCAGTCAATCTCTGGTTTAGTTTTATAAACTGAGCATCTGACTTGCAAATTGCCCCAGTACATTAAATAATTCTAGACTTTTGGATAATGAGTTTAGAATTCAGCAGGTTGACAAGATTGTAATGTCAATTTGATTTTTAGGAATAATTCAACACACTGGCTTCCAAAAGATACACTAGAGCCAATCCTAATCCTGAGCCTCCTCCCGTGTATGAAAACCCAAATCTCATTCCAAGAATTCTTCGCCAAGAAAGTTCTGTGATTCCTGTGTTTAGATCTCGTTCATGCCCGATTGTTTTTGAATATCTTGAAGATCTCCCATTTGATGAAAACTTTGAGCTATCGTTGTTTGAAACTAAGTCTGAAAGTGCAGTTGGTGCTACTGTTCTAAATTCAGAGTTTGTTAAATATCTTGAAACTGAAAGGGCAAATCAATCAATTGATGCTTATATTCTGAATCTACAAACTTCAATTGTGGCTACCAATATTCCCGAGTTCTTAGAATCTGCATCTGCTACTCTTGGTTTGTCTGTTGTTTTGTCTGGTTCAGAAATTCCTACAGAGCCTCCTTTTATTCCCACCATTCCCATGCAGCCCGCCATATCTGATCAGATATCTATAGTGCCTTCACCCCCATCCACTTCTTATACACCTCAAACATCAAGAATTTCTTCACCTCCTTCGACACCTCATACACCAGTCACATCAGCTGTTATCATTGTTCCAACTCCTCCTACATCCCCAAGGCCAGTTTCAAATCTACCTCGAGCAATGGCTGCTAGATATGCACCTCTCATATTGCCACAGAATTTGGACGCCATGCCTGCTGATTACCAAAGTAAGATCCCATTGTTTGATGCTTCCCAAGGTATCACAGCACAATAGCATGTCGATAGGATGAGTGATTTCTTTGATCTCCACGAGATAGATGCAGAGAATGTAACTATGAGATTATTTGTGCAAAATTTTGGAGGTGAAGTGTGAAAGTGGTTCAGAGCATTGCCTGCTAGAACAATCAATTCACTGGAGGTTCTTCATAGACAATTTCTAGATTGTTGGGAGGTAAAGAAAAATCCACTCCAAATCCTTTCCGAGTATGAAAACATAAAGAGAAATGTTGGTGAAAGTGTCCAAGATTACTGTGTTAGATACAATACTGTTTATAATGCCATTCCAGCTAATATCAAGCCACCTATGGCACTGGCTTTGATCCTGACATGGCATATCAATTGAGAGAAAGAGACCTGGCTACATTGGAGGACATGCAGAAAATTGTAGTAAATGTGGAGGCAAATCTGTTAGCTAAGAGAGCTAGGACAAAGATGGAAAAGAAAGTGACCATAAAGAAAGAGGATTCCTCCTAATATCAAGTGCTTCGTAAGCTTGAGAATATGTTTGATAGATTAACCATTGCAAATAAACCCGAGACACAGGTCAGAAATCCAAATTTCCGTGGTCAACAGCAACCACAGTTCAGAATTAAGCAACGGGAATAAAAAGCTCAAGATCCATCTGCTCAACAGCAAGTCAAAACACCATTACAACAGAACTATGTCCATGGCACTGAATCAGAAGATGATGAGGCTCCAAATGGAGAGGAGAATCACTTTTTTACACCAGATGATTTGCCAATTTATATCACCGAAAATGAAGAGTATTCAGAAAGTCCAGAGGTACAAAAAGACGAAGATTTTATATTAGCAAATGAAACAATCCTAGAAGAGGAATCAGATGAATATCAAAGGGGATACTTGAATGCATTGACAGCGGAGCAAAGGCAATACTCGCTCAGGAGTAGGGATGTACTGATCAATCCAATTCAGAAGTGGAAGGAAACAACACCACCAAAGAATGATTCGTCAAATGTGCAGAAAAAGGGAAAGGAGCCAGCAAATCCTACTTCCAGCAAAGTGCAATCAGCAAATGAAAAGTCAAATCAGCCAAGTGCAACAAAAGAGAAGACTGAAAAGAAGGATGTTCCAGTCAAAGAGGTAGAGAAAACTACAGCCTTTAGCTTATAAAATGAAATTACTAAGTTAAAAGTGTCAATACCTTTGACTGAATTAATGAAGAACAGCAGTTATAAAGGTCAAGTGGCAAAGATTTTGAATATAGATCCTCTGTCTGATATGGTAAATGTGGAAGATGACCAACCTGAACTTATCTTTGGTCCAGCATTAGAAGGCCAATCTGAGGATAGTGATGTAGCTCCTTTTTACATCAGCCTTAGATTGCATGATTATGTTTTGCACAATGCCATGTTTGATTCGGGAGCATCTCACAATCTGATGCCAAAGGCAATTATAGAAAAATTGGGTTCTAACATCACTCGAAAGTATCATGACCTTTATTCCTTTGATTATGGTAGAGTAAGATGTATTGGTCTCATTAAAGATTTGGTTGTAACTTTGGATCAGATTCTAGCGAAAAATGTTCTCATGGATGTAGTTGTGGCCGACATTCCCCCTATATTTGGCATGCTTTTATATAGGTCATGGGGTGCAAAACTTAAAGGGACATCGCAGTTAGATTTCTCCTATGCCACTATTCCCGTGTTTGATCAGATGAGGAAATTATATAGGGAGAAAAAGATGAAGTATATGATCACAAGCAAGGAGAAACCTTTAAATCATCCAATTAATTATGTACATACAGACTTAGAATCTTTTGTTCTTTATTCTAACAGTGGTTTCAATGATGTAAATAGTCAATTAGTTGAAGTTGAAGATATAACGAAGAATACATAAAATTTCAGAGTTTTACTTGATCAAGAGAGACAAAGGCTTAATAGTACCATTGAACAGTCAACATTTCGTCAGCAATAGCAAATTGATGGACAGCAGCCAAAGGTAGAAGAGTAGGCAGAATTCCAGCACTTGGAGGAAGAAGCCGGTTTATGGAGTATGGACTTTGATGGAGTAGTAGGTAGGGAAGGTGCCGGAATTGGTATTTGGATACCCAGCCCTGTCTTCTCACCAAAAAAAGTCCCGAGTAATGTAAGAGTTTGTTCATATAAGCTAGCTTTCGATTGTTCCAATAATGAAGCGGAATATGAGGCACTAATTGTAAGCTTGAAAATCCTTAAAAAGTTGAATGCAAAGAGAATTTCAGTTTATGGCGACTCCGAATTAGTAATCAAGCAAGTCAAGGGAGAATACCAAGCCAAACATCCTCGAATGAGGGCTTACCGTTATGCGATTTTAGACATTTTGAGGTTGTTTCCAGATTATACTTTGACATGTGTTCCTCATGTACAAAATGTTATTGCAGATTCCCTTGCTACAGCAATAAGTAACTTGAAGATTCTGATGAATCCAAACAATAAGTTTGAAATTCATGTGAAGCATCGCCCAGTTGCCCCTAATAATCAAAGATATTGGCAGGTGTTTTAGGATGACAAAGAGATTGAAGAACTTCTGCGAAATGAAGGTAAATATCAAGACACTTCTATAGATGGTGACCAAGATAATGGTGAACCAGACTTAGAAGTAAATCAGATGGAAGTTTTGCAGCTGAAAGGCAATGTCATCCCTAAAGGCCTTATACCTTTAGAGGAATTATTTGACCAAGATGATGTAGCTCGGAAGCCAAGTTTAATGCCAATTGAAAAGGGAGTTGAAGATGTGAATATCAGAACAACAGAAAATCCAAAGATGGTGAAGTTGTCAAAGGCCTTATCTCCTCAAGTAAAGGCAAAGTACATTATTCTATTGTCTTCATTTACTGATGTATTTGCATGGGACTATACAGATTTGAAGGAGTACAATAAAAGTATAATTCAGCACATCATTCCAATCAAGCCAAACCAGAAGCCATTTCACCATAAGTTGAGAAGGATCAATCCAAAGTTGTTGCCATCAGTAAAGAAGGAGGTGAACCGATTATACAAGGTTGGTATAATCGTTCCAATAAGATTTTCAGAATGGATTTCCAATTTGGTGCCTGTGCGGAAGAAGATAGGTGAGATTAGATTATGCATTGATTTTAAAAATATGAATAAGGTGTCTTTGAAAGATAATTATCCGTTGCCAAAGATGGATAACATACTCCAAAGAGTGGTTGGGGCATCTCGTATGTCGTTGCTCGATGGGTATTCTAGCTATAACCAAATTTTGGTCTATGAGGATGATAGGGACAAAACAGCATTCACCACTCCGTGAGGGACTTTCCATTATTCCAAGATGCCATTTGGTTTAAAGAATGCTGGTGCAACTTTTCAGCGGGCTATGGATATCGCCTTTTCAAATGAGAAAGATGTATTTTTAGTTGTTTATCTTGATGATTTGATAGTTTTTCCAATTCAGATGAGGAGCATCTTTATCATTTGAAGATTGTTTTTCATCGGTGTAGAAAGTATGGCATATCTCTTAATCCCAAAAAGAGCTTGTTTGCCATGGATGAAGGGAAGCTTCTCGGTCACATCATATCCAAGGAGGGCATCCGCATCGATCCTACTTAAGTGGAAGCTATTTAGAAAATTGATTTTCCACATAGTAAAAAGGAGATCCAAGCATTCAATAGTAAGATGAACTTCTTACGTCGTTTTGTGCCAAAACTAGTTGAACATTTGAGGGAAATTACAAACATGTTGAAGAAAGATAGTGTGATAAAGTGGACCGAAGAAGCCATCAAGTCTTTCAATTTGGTAAAGTTGTCTCTTTATTCAGCTCTGATTTTGATCAGCCCAGATTATTCCTAAGATATCATTTTATTTTCATTCGCTTTAGAGCATACTATGGCAGCAGTCTTAATGCAGAAAAGAGACCAGCTTGAGAAGCCAATCGTCTTTTTCAGCAAAACAATAAGAGTTGCAACCTTAAAGTATAACATTATTGAGAAGCAAGCTCTTGCCTTGGTAAAAGCTTTGAAAGATTTCCGGGTATATATTCTGCACTCTCATATTCTTGCTTATGTCCCTAACACAACCGTCAAAGATGTTTTGGTACAGATAGATTCGGAAGGGAGACGAGGCAAATGGATCGCAGCTTTGTTAGAATATGACTTGCAGATAAAGTTGACAAAGCTCATCAAGGGGCAAGGTCTAGCAAAACTGATGGTAGAGTCTAATTTGCATGCCTTGGACATAAACTTGATTGCTGCTATGTCCGAAGAAGATGAAGACAGCTCACTCATTCAGGTATCTGAAATTTTTATCCATTCTCCTTGGTATTCAGATGTTGTATATGTGCTCCAAGACCTTTCACCACCACCAGGAATGGCTAAAAACAAAAGTAGAACTTTGAAATTAAGGGCTGCTAAATTTTGTATTATGAATAATGCATTGTATTGGAAAGATCACGGGGGTATGTTGCTGAATTGTTTGGTTGAGGAGGAAGAAAAATAGGTCATGAATGATTTTCACAAGGGAGATTGTGGAGGTCACCTATTTTGGAAAACGACGGCAAATAAAATTTTGAGAGCAGCGTACTATTGGCCTACCCTCTTTGCTGATATTTATAAAACTGTTATAAGCTGTCACGAATGTCAAATTTTTCAGGGAAGGAGAAAATTACAGCCACTACCTCTCAAGCCAGTTGAAGTAAGTGCTCTGCTTCAGCAGTGGGGCTTAGATTTTATTGCAGAGATCCACCCTACATCTTCAACTCAGCATAAGTGGATAACAGCGACAGATTATTTTACAAAATGTATTGAGGCAATCCCCACTCGGTAGGCCATGAATGCGGTAATAATTCAGTTTCTCGAAAATAATATTTTGTCACGTTTTGGTTGTCCTAACAAGTTGATTACAGATAATGCAGCAGCTTTCAGATCTAAAAAAATGATTGATTTTTGTAACAAATATCAAATTACCTTGGGGCATTTTACTGCATACTATCTGCAAGGTAACGAATTGGCAGAATCTTCAAATAAATCATTGGTTAACATCATTAAAAAGCTGTTGGAAACAAACAAAAAGAGCTGGAACAAGAAGCTAGTTAATGCACTATGGGCAGATAGAGTAAGTTAGAAGAAATCAATTGGCATGTCTCCGTTCAAGCTAGTATATGGTGTTGACACGGTGTTCCCGAGATCTCTCGCAGTCCCAGTGGTAAAACTTCTGCAGGAAGCTGGCAGCAAGGAAGATAATTTTCAGCGAAGAATAAACCAAATGATCCATTTACAGTAGACGAGAAAGGAGGTTTTCCATAATACCTTCAGGCTGCAAGAGAGAATCAAGAAAATCTATGATCGGAAGGCAGAGGTAGATAAGTTTCAGATTGAAGACATAGTGCTCAAGTGGGATGCTAGAAACGAGGATAAAGGCAAGCACGGAAAGTTCAAGAATTTGTGAAAGGGACCATATAGAATTGCTGCATATCGAGGTCAAAATGCTTTTCTCCTCAAAGAAATGAACGGGGAAGATTGTCCAGGAGGGCTGGTCAATGGTCGGCGACTGAAACAGTATTATCTTTGAGAAATTTTCTGCTGTCACAATTTGTCACTGTACATACCATTTTATTTCCTTCATTGCAAGTGTGTACTGTTGTCATTCATTTAGTTTGGGGCCAGAAATGAAGCTCTGATGTCAGTTTTTGGTTATTTAGTGTCGATTGCTTGAGTCAGTTTCAGTCTTGTTTTGAGTCAGTTTTGTGTCAAGATATTGGTTTTAGTTTGCTGAAGTTATTGACTCCATTTAGCCCAATGGAAGAGACACTGTCTGCTTTCTAGAGATCTGTAGTTCTTGGCACCTCCCAGGAGCTACCATCCCCATTGGAGCCAATGTTAGTGTCGGTATCTTCATCCCTTCATCAGTAATCAAATTCTCTTTTTGCATGCATTTTAGTTGTCCCATTTGATCAGTTGCATTCCATTAGGTCATGGATCAACTGTTGGAAGTGGTTCATTATCAAATTTCCCTCATGATCTTTACCTGCTCGCCTATTTTCACAAGTTCAGGTCATTTACAATCATTTTTTTGTCATTTACATTTTAAAAAGCCATTTTTAGGGTTTTAGGTCTCATTAGGTCTAGGGTTTTCCACCATGGTCTTAAAAATCTCAATAAGAGGTCAACAGGCACATGAGGATGTTTAATAAGTTCATAAAATCACAAATTTGACTGATTATTTGCTTCATAAAAGGTTTTTACCTCAAAACTCTATTTTGAGGTGAAAAAAGAGTTTTTTCTATTTTCATGTACAAATTTATGTAATTTTAATGTTTTCATATGTACTAAAGCTTTAGCTACAGTGCTTGGTCACCTTTCCAACTCCAGCACTCCAGCTACTACAAAAGAAACAAAAACATCCAAGCATCATGTTCATCAAATGACAAAAAGAGCCAAAACTGTAAAAAACAAGGTTTTTAAAGCAAAGTGAATTCAACCGTAGGAAAGTGGGTTTCTAAAATGAAAAATTAAATTCAAGATGATATAAAATTCTCTTTAGTGTTTGGAACACCTTATTTTGTGCAAATGAGAGAGAGCCAGAAGAAAAATCGCACTTTGAGGAGAAAGAGGGAAACTTGAAACAAAAATTCCAGTTTTCGCTGGTGCGACGCACCTGGGCACTGGCGCAACGCATCAGGCACAGGTTTTCCAAAGGAATTTCAACGGGCGCTACGCACAGAAAGTGCGCTACGCACCTGGGTGTTGGCGCGACGCATCTGTTGGCCAAGCTTCAAAACGAATTTCATTGCTTTTCCAAGCCTCCAAATTTGCAAATATCATCTCTTCAAGTAAGTACACCCTCCCATCTGCCCTAGCAAGAGAAATTTGTCATCCATCATAGTGATTTGAATGGTGAAAAATCAAACCCTAGTTGCGTCATAGTTGTCTTGCAAAACTATCTAGGGTTTTTTTATTCTTAATGTTTTCACTCCCTTGTATGATTTTCCCACATCCCATCCCCCTGCACTAAATTTCCCTAATTCCCTTCCCCTTTCCCTCTCCCATTGACACTCACCTTACCCCCTATCACCAAACCCTAAACCCTACATATTTCCTACTATTCCCCATACCCTAATTCCCTTTTCCCAAACCCTATCATTCCCTAAAAACCCTACTGCTATCATCAAACCCTCCTTTGCACTTATACTATTAGTCAACCCTTTTATCCCCAAAAGAAAAATAGCAGTCACCCTATATTTAAGAAAATCTCTTCATACTCATGATTCTACACTCTATATTTGTAAGTATGGAAACAGATTTAGCTTATGAAAGGGATGATGAAACTATCAGTGATTCTTCCCAAGAGGTTCATGCACCAAGAAAACCACATAAGGGAGGAAAACACATCTAGGAGGAGCCCATCACTCTCACAGAGTTACTAGCTTGCCCTCTTGTATTAACATGTTTTAAACATCAGTCTTGCTACCAGTTTTGTGAGATGGTGGAGAGGGTGAAATATCACCATGAACTTGCTAGGTTATTTATTCTTCACCTTCACAATGGTCAGGTGAACCTAGCTAGTGTCTCCTTCACTTTAACACCTAAAACTATTTTAGCAGCAACAAGTATTCCTAATGTGGGAGAACAGTGGAACAAAGGACAACATGTGGGCAAAGAGCATTATGAGCCTTACATCAAGGCTAGTTATCAAAGGCAAATCAGTAGGGTCTTTCATTTCAGATACCTACAAGACACTTATGCTCCACTCATGAAGCTTATTATCAAATATTTCACCTGTGAAGGGAGGTTTTCTCGTTTGTACACTTACCATGTTAGATTGCTGATGCACTTTACTAGAGTGAGGATGATGAACCTCCCCTATTTCATATGCAGAAATATTGAGAAGATGGCTACATTGGTGCAAAGGAAACCTCTTCCTCAACAATTAAGTAGCATTTATCATTTTTCATTGATCAAAATTGTTGTTTTGCATTAGCTGAGCTTGCTGAATATTTCTTGGGATACTTTCATTGCACATGAGGTATTCAAAAGCCCTTAGGTGACTCCATCAGTGCTTCATGAGGAAGGAGGGCCTTCAAACCAACCAGATGTTCATGAGGCTGAACCAATAGGTATGCTAGTGTTTGTCACTTATGAGAAAGGAACAAGGAAACTATTTGCAGCTGCCAAACGAGTATTATTTCCACCAGGAGTGGAAGGGGTCTCGTTCTCTTCACTAAACAACAGGCAAATGCTATCTTCACCCAAGGTGAAAGGGGCTTTGCCTTTTTCTTCAGTAGAGAAATTACAGGACAAAGGAAACAACCATTGCATGATGAAGGATATTTTTAAGGCCAAGACAGAGTTTTCATTTTGGTTGAGGAAGAGGAGACTAATTTGGCCTCCCAAAGGTCAAAGCTCAAGGATGAGATCATCAAGGAGAAAGAAGCTGATATCCGAAGCCTATCACTTGAACTTGAGAGGGAAAAATGGGTCATTAATTACCTTGAGCAACAGAACAAGCAATTGGAGGACAAACAAACAATCATGGAGCTGCAAAACATAAGGGAAAACCGACAATTGGCAAAGAAGAGGAAAATCAAGCTAACTACACTAGAGCAAGAAATAGAGGCCGACTGAGAATCATGGTTGGAAAGAGTCAATATCCACCTTGAGAAGTTTCTGGTCAAGCCCATCAAAGAGAAAAATATGTTGCACCACATGGCTTATCACTATTTGGCCCGGAACAAAATTTGTAAAACAAGGATAAGAAGCCTAAAAGCCAAGTTAAGGAGAACTTTGAGGAGAAAGAAAGAGCAAGATAAGCTCAAGATCTTGGCTGAAGCTTCATTGGCCCAGCATAGCACTTAACATAGATCACTCATGCCAAATTTCAAGAAATTTGGTGAACTTTTTGGTACTTTACAATTTTTCAAGGAAAAAACAGGCTTTTCCAGCAAGTGTGTAGTGCCACCGGCGCTACGCTTTTGATGGGACCTCCATTTGAAGAAAACTTTGTATTTTTGGATTCCTCATGAAAATTTATGCATACTCAGAAATTTCTAGGAAATTGTGACAAGTTTTGGGTCTCCAAAAGGGCCAAAAACACCCAAAAAATGCCCTCTCTGCCACTTTTTGGCCACACAGAAAGAAGTCTTGGGAGATTGCAATTTTGGAGGGGTAAATAGACTCCAAATCAAAAAATTCAAGTTGCTCCAGAAATTAGACTCACCAGTCTTTCCAACAAGCTATCCTGCACCTGATTTGGACCTTGGGAAGCCTTCAAAAAGCAGCTTGGAAAAAGCACTATGCATAGAAAAATGGCGTTGCGCACAGAATGAAAAAGTGCCAATTTTGCCTATTTGCAAAAAATTTCGCCTAGTTTTCTTCCAGTTTGACTTTTTCTCTCTTATGGTCAAATTCATGATATGATATGATATAAATTCATGTACTATAACGTAAAAATGATAAAAATTGACTCATGGAGGTAGATACATCAGTTATAGGTGGTTTTGAACTGAATGAATCAGTTTCCATAGTTTTAGAGGCAAGTTGTTCCACTGCCTATTTTTCAGTTCCTAGTTTAGATCTTTTTGAAACAGCGCCTAAACTCATGGATTCGACCCCTAATGGTTAGCATA
>APFE030541252.1:10188-42277 GCA_000404065.3 Pinus taeda | reverse complement strand
CCCAACAGAGTCAGGAGCTCAGGAGAATCTCAACTAAGCTATTGCAACAGGGATTCCTCTGTTTATTGATTACTTATGTAAATGGTTGCAATGGAATTCTTACTTATTTAATGTGTGGGAAATAAATTTTAATGGTATATTATCATCAATTAAATGTTTAGATAGAAATAAGTTATTTCCCATTTTATTGTATTTAAAATTAGAGAAATTTAGTTTTTGGTTAGAGGACCCCAAATAGAAGCCTCACATAATGTGAATCACACATGTATTAGTAAGCAAGTATGATGCTTTGTAGTGGTCTTTGGAAAGTATACACTTGGTAACTCCATGAGTTGGAGTGTTTAACGTAAGCTTGATGAGGCATGTGTACTCCCATAAAGTTTGTGGTAATGTTAAAACCACTTTGGAAATGTAGGTTTGTGGAAAGCCAGAAAACACTTTGCAGTGTAGGTTTGTGGTAAGCCAGACACCACGCGTGAGAGTGAAGTGGATAGGGATTCTTGTAGGCATGGTTTAGGCTCAGCTGACAAAACCATGGACATGGTTTAGGGTCAGCCGATAAAACCTTGGCATGGTTTAGGGTAAGTCGATAAAATCCAGAGCATGGTTATGGGTAATCCAACAAAACCCAACCCATGATGACGATGATGGAGGGGGATTTATAGGTACAAGTATAAGTATGCAGATAATGGTTGAATGAACTATGTACACAAAGAACATCCTAGTTGACTAACGGTTGTAGCAATTGGTACTCATGCATTCCGTTAGATGGTTGTTCCTTTATATGGAAGTCAAAAATTTGATGATGTTTGCATGAACAAGGTACAAGGCGTGATTTCCAGATTGGATCAAATGTAGATCTTGCTGATTGAGATCGAGACAAGTAGATATTAAGGGGGTGACTTGGAAAAATATAATTCCTACTTGTCTTTGTTGTGATTCATTCTATGTACAGGAGTCTGGTCCTAGTATTTGGGAGTTTGTTGAGGTCTAGTTGGTTGAGAGTTTCTCTCCAACTAGTTAGTTTCCTAGATTGGTGTGTGGTTCAGATATTCACTCAACCAAGAGATTGTATGTCCAAGATATACTAGCTGTCACAACCCCACACTAGTGGCAGTTCAATTTCCACTTGTGTGCATGGTACAACATGGATCAACCCTTTCGTTTCACCACTACTATGGTTCTCGAACTATGCCTATCCAACACTTAGTCAATTTTCTTCAAGTGTTCTTCTTAGTCATATATATACAACATAAACAATTAAGCTTCATTCAATTATCTTTAATTAGCAACAAAATCATAAACATCATCAAAACTTAGTGTACAACAATTATAAATGGGAGGGGAAACTCCCTGACAAGTCTACCCAATCACTTTACAATTCTATAACTTCAATTTTACAAAATTCAACAATTTACAAGGTCGTGCAACCCCTACACATTTTTGCCCAAACACTACCCAATGTGCAGCCCATAATGACCCATGTTCAGACAAATATGACCTTTAGCCCTCGTTCATTCCACGACATCTATCGTTCGACAAAGTGCAGCCTACAGCCCACATTTAGCCCACAACGTCCGTTGTTCAGCAAAGTACGGCCTACGACCCACGTTCAGCTCGTAGCATCTGTCGTTCAACAAAATGTGGCCTTCATTCAGCTAAGTGCGGCCTGCTGCCCACCATTCAGCTAAGTGCAGCCTGCTGCCCACCATTCAGCTAAGTGCGCCCTATGGCCCACGTTCAGCTAAGTACGATGTTGCGAAAACCCCGAGTTCCGATCCTCCAAAGTTTGCCTTTACTTAGCTTGCCCACCCTACGGCCTCATGCCAAGTTCTCTCTTTGATTATCCTTTGAACTCTTGGTCAAATTGATTGTTGTCTAAATGAGTGGCAGCCTCCGTCCATATATACACTTTGCTACCCATCGAATAAACCAAGGGTCGCATCCTTTGGGTTATCTTGATGGGTCGACCTGCCCATATGTTGCCCAACCAACCTTTCTGCACGCCCAACATGTGTCTCCTCAAAGTTTCTAAGTCATGTGACTAACCTACATTCAGTCAAGTGGGTGCCCTTTCTCATTTGCACGGGCCTGCCCGTTGCACCGCCTGGTCGCCCAATGCTTGTCTCACTGCCCGGTCGCTCAATGCACATCACACTCTCCCATTGAGTCACGTTTAACTGAACTTGCCCATCAAATGTCTTTAATCGAACATGAGTTGCCTTTAACCAAACTTGGGTGCCCGCCGTTACAATGCGCCCGCTATTACGTCCACACGCTCATAGCACAACTCGAGTGCGCTTGTACTCACATCGTCGGTTTTTTGACTCTCTCGCCCATGGCTAGTTGATTTGGGCACTTGCCAACTCGAGACTCTAACACTAGCTATCTCAAGACATGACCTGATATATTTATATTGTATTATTATTTTCATGTGAATATAATTTTTATTACATTTAGAAAATCTTTGTGCCAAACTATAAAATTAATTTAAATCCGCACTTCACTGACCTTTAAATTAAATCTTAATCCACACCTTGCAAAGCTTTAAATCGATAATGATAATAATAATCACCACCAGAGTGTTCCAATAAGTTCATACTAGACTTCGCAAAGATTCAAAAGTAGAACTAACGATAAGAACAACAAAAGCAACAGGTTAACTCTCTTGTACTATTTTCAATGATCAAAGGAGGATTTTGAGTCTGCAAATCAAAAAAATCTGCCAAAATTGTCGTTTTCTTTAGCGATTCTTCCACTGCTAGAAAAATATGTATTGCCCCTAGAAAATAAGAAATATGTGCCTTCAACCCTTAAAATTGAATTACTACCCTTTATTTAAAAATAAAAAATCCTTTAAGATTTACACCAAACCTGTCTTTTCTTCTGTAAAAATTCAATGGGCGGGATCAACTCTCGAATAATCTTTGGCTGAGGTTGAGTTTCCCTTATCCCCAGTTTGCCTTCAGCTAGTCATAGCTGAATCGAGATCCCCTTGGTTCCAAGAGTGGGTTTTATCTCGTTCAAACATCAAATTTTAAAAAAATATTGTACACCAATTTTATATCTGATTGTGACCTTCAAATTAGATAATTTAGAATGAATTTTTTCTTAATCCGCTTAATAAAATTATAATAATACTCACTAGTCCTATTTTTGACATTTAAAAATATTTAATAGAAATCCATACTTTATAAATAATAAGTAAAATAGCAACTAACTATTAGAGCATCTCATTAATAATTAACTCATGATAAATGCTTCCCCGCTTAAACAAAAATAGTTTATCATATAATATAATATGAAAGACAATATCCATTTACAAACCTATTTCTTAAACCTGGGCTAATACAAAACCCGTTCCACGGCCGAACTGACTTAACCCATCATGGAAAATACAGGTGACCGACGGGATGCTCGAGGATAGTGAAGAAATGTATTATCATCATATTCTGCCCAATGGCGCATAACTTGGGTGTTTGTTTTTGTGCGGAATGAGGAGCTAGTATGAGCACGACATTTATTATGAATCATGTGCCGAACCAAACCCAAAATGGTGGCACAGCCAATTCCCTTAAAATCTCCAAGAAAACCCATTCATTCAGATGAGGTCCTTATGAGCAGGAGCACGGACCCTGGAAGCTCCACCCAATTCTCAAAAGATTCCCGAACTTCTACTGGCAATGCTCAATCTCTCGCAGGCCTGAGAGAATTGCTTCCAGAGAATCCCCACCTCTATTCATTTCATGAAATCAAGAGGGAAACCAAGAATTTCCGCTCTGGAAAGCTCGGGAATTCTTCAGTCTGGAAGTGCACGCTGAGAGGTAAATCCATTGTCGTTACAGAAAGGAGCGGAACAGATTCGATTGATTTTAGGGCAAGATTGAGATAAATCTGTAATCTTCACCATAGAAACATTATTAATCTTTTGGGCGGGTGTGGGGAGGAGGGGTGTCTGTATCTTGTGTATGAATATGTGGAGGGTGCAAACCTGAGGGAATGTCTGGGGGGTAGCAGAGTGCCTGGGTATACTGTGCTATCTTCATGGCTTTCTAGGGTTCAGATTGCCCTTGATGTAGCTCAAGGGCTTGAATATCTTCATCACTATATAGTTTTTCATTATGTTCACAAATACATGAAATCCAGCAGTGTAATCGTTGTGGAGCCTGATTTCAGGGCCATGATTGCCCATTTTAGTACCTGTTAGCACAGATCCAAAACACTCTCTAAGTCTTATCAATCTTCTTGAAGTCATTCAAAAGATCAAAACCGTCGCATAAGGGGAACCTTCAAACAGGTGGAAAAACACTATCAGGAGGCAAAAAACATAAGAAAATAGTGAAATAAGGCTCAGCAGAGGCTTATAGCAACTTGGCACAACAGTGGTCAGATCTGGCCTATCAACAGTTCAAATCTGATCAGCGAATCGCAATCAGCAAACAACAAAAGAGCACTCACCAAACAGCCCAGGGTTAGCGCGATATGTGATTGTGATCAATCGCATCGCAATATCACAATCAGAGAAACACAATGGAGCGAGGCTTATACCTATATAGATGTGCGATGCAATTAGCCAGACTCGATAACATTATAAACCATATTCGATATAAGTTGAGTTTCAGGAAATAACAATTTCCTTTATATTTGCGTATTTTGTTTATCAAATGAAATACAAAGGATAAAGTGTCGATGGGATAAGCCGGACCCGAAAGGGTTCCATAAGGCTATTGTATGTCATTTCAAATCCGCCCAAGGCCATTTTTTCGAGATTTTTATTGTTTTAACGTATTTCTAAAAAACAAAGGGATAGGCCATTTGCGACATGCGATAGCGACTCACAGGCGGATCCGATAGGAGAATAGACCGGATTTGAGGACATTTGAAGTCTGGGTGAATAGTGTTTTTGGTGGATTTTCACAGTTTCAATGCGTTTCTATGTGTTAACAGAAAGCGGCCATTTCAGGGATTTCAAAGGCCCGATGCACTCGTCTGTTGCAGAATAGGTGGCTACCTCCCCTTAAGGCGTTATGGAATGATTATTTAATGCTAGAAGAGGGATTCGAGCGGACAGAAGCCGGGAGACAAAAAGCCGAAAAAGGGGAAAAGCCATAGCACAATGCAGCCAAACCAACAGAAGTGATCATGGAGCAGCGCTGACACGAGCGAGCTACCTGACAGTGTGGTGAAATTACCAAAATCTGGTTACTGTGTTTGTTAGAAGACAGAGGGGATAAATTAAGACATCTCGAGCCTCAGAGGGTTCGAGAGCATTGTAAAAAGCCTATAAATGGATGAAAGTTGGAGGAATTAGAGGTTCAACTTTTGGAGACCGTGGATACTCTATTCTTCCTAGCGTTTCATCTTCAGTCTAGTAATACAAGCTTCTTTTGTTGTTATATGTTCAATCACCATCTTTTTCTCTGTTTTAGGCTTGCACTTGAATGGATTATTCATGTTTTCTTCTCTATCGAATGCCAGATAACTGTCATTTTATCTCTGCGTTGATAAATTAGATTTGTAAGCTTCATTTATTTTTTGTAGCTAGCCATTCATATGTGTTTATGTATGTATCTATTGGTACAGTCAGGATTCTCCATCTATTCATTGAATCTATAAACTATTGAGCATTAGTGGTTGAAAGCCTTGTCAAGCTGACAGTGTTCATGCATGTTTTGAGTGAAAATAGAGTTGAAACAGTCATCTAACTTGATCCAAACCCCAATCCATTCCAATATTTCAAAGAACAATATTGAAGATTTATATTTTTCCAGGCGTTTCTGAGCTACAACCTAGGAGAGCTTCCTGGAGTGCTAACATAATTGGCGTCATTGCCGGGGAGAGGAGACTAAAGCTCAGCTTCTCTGGGGGACGACACAGATCCAACTTTGATGATAGACAGTCTGGACGCTATTTAGGTTGTAATCATCTATCTGGCGACTCCACTGAAGGACGAACTTCTTGGAAACTCCATTCCATAGTGTTGGCTCAGTTTGTGAGGCATACTAGGAGAAATCCTCAAAAGCCACTAGCTGACCCAGTACCTGACCCTGAAAAATCATCAAAGAAAGAAAGGCGTTGTAGAAAGGAGCATCAGGTTCAGGTAGCTCTAAAGAATATTCTATATCTCTTCAAGAAAATCCTGTAATAGAACAAATACATGTTGAGAGTATAGCATCTAATACTAGCAATGAAGAAAAAATCTCAGAGATTCATAGAGCTCCTTATTCTTTAGGTTCTCCTTTCATTGTAAGCCCAAAGGAAGCATCTCCTCCTATCCATCATACTCCTTTAGTCTTATCAGTCACTCCTCAACCCTCTGTCATTCAGACTTCCAGTACCCTTATAGCCACCACAGCTATGGTAGCACCTACCAAAATGGAAAGAATCATAGCTACTAGGTATGGACCTCTGGTATTGCCCACTCCTTTGAATGCCATGCCTACTGGAGAATACCAGAAGTATAGGCCTAAGTTCACTGGAACTGAAAGTGTTACAGCTAAGGAACATCTTGAATCATTCTATAGCTATGCTGATAACCTGGACATTAGTGAAGATGATGTATGGATGAGAGTCTTTGTCCAAAGTCTAGATGGAGAGGCTAGAAAATGGTTCAGAGAACTGAACCCAAAGTCTATAGCAAATATTGAGGCTTTAGATGATGCATTCCTAAAGCATTGTGGGGATAAGAAGGATCTACTCTACTACCACACTGAGTTTGGGAACTTAAAGAGGGAAAATGGTGAGTTGTTTTTTGATTTCAATTAGAGGTTTAACCGCATGTACAACAATATGCTAGTTGAAGTAAAACCCACCACTACCTCTGCTAAACTCACCTATGCCAATGCCTTTGATTTTGACTTCTATCTACTGTTGAGGGAGAGACGATGTGCTACCTTGGCTAATATGCAGGATGTAGCCTTGGAAGTAGAATCAAACATCATGGCTACAGAGAAGCTCAAGGGGAATGTTGATAGGAGACAAAGGGCCGAAGCTTCATCATCTTCAAATCCCAAGATAGATAAAATGACCAAGATGATACAGTCATTAGCCTCTAAAATCTTCAAATTAAAGGTTGAGTAGCACCCTGGGAAAGGAAGAGTTCCTAATACCTTTGCTCCTAGAAATCCAAATCCATATAGAAGAGCTAATGAGTCGTTGTAGAGTTTGCAAAGAAGCAAAGATGCCAATGAAGACCAAAGGGTGAAGACCCCTTTTCAGAATGTAGTGATGGAAGAGAAGCAGTTTGATGAAGATGATGAGATCCATTGTATGGAAAACAAAGGCAGTGCCTCATTTTTTACCTTAGCTGCCTATGAGAAGTCATTATTCAATGACCAGATCAACCAAGAGTGGGATGGTGGAGCTATTCTGCAAATTGGTGATCAACACAGAAATGATCTAAGGTTGATGAATAATGTCAAGGAAACTCCTGTTCCGAACGTTGTTTTCCCTGCAATACAGCAATCTAAAAAGCAGAAACAACTGGCAGTTGACCCCATCATCCTCAAATCTCTAGCTCACGAGGTAAGAGGCCTTGACAAGTCTCCTTCTCCTTTAAGTTTCGAATCAGAAATTCAGAAGCTAAGCATACCTATACCTCTGATTGAACTAGTGAAGAATGAGTCCTTCAAGAGATCTATCCTCGAGGCCCTTGAGCCTAAAGCCATCCACGCCTCCACTGACTATGTAAATCTGCAAGATGACAAACTAGTTGTTGTTCTCAACCCAATGATTGAAAATTGTGATGACAGCTCCCCATCATTCTATGTCTCTTTGACTATTCATGACAAAATCCTTCACAACTGCCTTCTAGACATAGGAGCCAGCCATAATCTAATGCCCAAGGCTATCATGGATGAATTGGGTCTTGACATTACCAAGCCTTATCATGACCTATTTTCTTTTGACTCCAAAAAAGTGAAATGTTTGGGATTAATCAAAGACCTAGCCATCACCTTGTCTCAATTGCTTATGAAGAGCATGATGATAGATATTGTGGTAGTAGATGTACCCCCCAAGTTTGGCATGTTTCTTTCCAGAAGTTGGATCGAGAGATTAGGTGGAACATTGCAAAATGATCTGTCTTATGCTACTTTCACAGTTTTTGGAGGTGAGAGTAGGAGATTATACAGAGAAGCTTAGTTGGCTTATATCATCAATGATGAAAGGGATCCCACTAATCATCCCATCTATGCTGTGAACACTGATTTTGGAGCTTGTATACTTCAGATTGAAGAATCCCAGTTGGCCTCCATGCAGCTTAGGAAACTGGTTTGCCAGATCACAGAGGAAGAAGGCCCACAAATTTGGGACATGTTCTTTGATGGAGCTTGCTCTATGGAAGCTGTAGGGGCAGGGGTAGTCCTTGTGTCCCCCACACAAGAATGCATTCATTTATCTTTCAAGTTAACTTTTCAGGTCACAAATAACATAGCCGAGTACGAAGCCTTGATATTGGGCTTAAACGCTGCTAAAGAAATGGGCATCAAAGGTCTGAAGGTGTTCGGAAATGCAGACCTTATCATTCAGCAGATGAACAAAACTTTCCAAGCAAAGCATCCAAGGCTGAAAGCATACAGAGATGAGGCATGGAAGCTCATGGGTTCTTTTAATAGTTTTAGCATTTCTTACATCCCTCGAATAAAGAACCAGCTTGTTGATTCCCTTGTTGTGTCTGCTAGCACGTTCATTCCTCCTTTGCCTCCTAAATTGACTTATGAAGTTTAGGTGAAATATAGACCATCTCTGCTTGACAATGTCAAATATTGGAAAGTTTTTGAAGATTATGATGAAATTAATAGGTTTTTACAAGTCATTGATGAATTTTCTGAAATGCACATTGACCAAGAAAATGAAACCACTGAAGAATGCAACCAGTCCAAGCTAAAGGACGAGATTGGTCAAGATAGCATTGTTCCACTGCCTAGCAACCATATACCCAAAGGATTGGTGCCCATAGAGAAGTTGTTTGATCATAATGATGTACCTTATAAGCCTGCCAAAAAATAAAATGAGTCTGCAATTCATAAACATAATGTAGGGAGTCCAGCCCATCCAAAGTACATAAATCTGTCCACTCACTTGTCTTATGCCCAAATTTCTGAGTATTGCACCCTGATAAAACAATTTGCTGATATTTTTGCTTGGGAATACAGTGATCTTAAGACCTATGACACCAACATCATTTAGCATAAGATTCCACTGGAGAATAACACCATCCCTTTTAAGTAGAAATTAAGACCTATCAGCACTCTCTTATTGCCTTTAATTGAAAAAGAAATCAAGAAGTTGTTGGATGCCAAGATCATAGTTCCCCTAAGGTATTCAAAGTGGATAGCTAACCTTGTGGTAGTAAGAAAGAACAATGGAAAAATTAGGCTTTGTGTTGACTTCAGGAATCTTGAACAAATGTTATAAAAAAGACAACTACCCCCTGCCTAAGATGGAACACTTGCTGCAAAAAGTTTATGGGGCTAGAGTCATGTCTTTCTTAGATGGATTTTCAGGTTACAATCAGATTGTTGTACATCCAGAAGATCAGGAAAAGACCGCCTTCACTACTCCTTGGGACACTTTCATGTACTCCAAGATGCCTTTTGGACTAATGAATGCCGAGGCTACTTTTCAGAGGGCCATAGACATAGCCTTTGTGGGAGAGAAGGAAAAGTTTGTCCTTATTTACCTTGATGACATAACAGTCTTTTCTAGCAGTCATAAGGACCATTTGCAGCATTTAAAGAAGGTGTTTCTAAAGTGCAGACAGTTTGGAATTTCTGTAAACCCAAAGAAGTCACAGTTTTCTCTAGAAGAAGGCAAACTTCTGGGACATATTGTTTCTGCTGAAGGTGTGAAGATCGATCCAGCAAGAGTTCAAGCAATTCAGACGTTGTCCATCCCAAGGTCAAAAAGGGACATTCAATCTTTTCTGGGTAAGATTAACTTTGTTAGGAGGTTAATTCCAAACTTTGCAGAGCTAGTGAAGCACATCACTTGCATGTTGAAGAAAGGATAAAAAATAAAATGGACAGATGATGTAAGAAGCTCTTTTGAAGCCATCAAACAAGCTATCATGGAAGCTCCCACTCTAATCAACCTAGATTATACCAGGGAGTTTTATATCTTCTCTTTTGCCTCTTACGATACACTTGCAGCAGTTCTATTGCAGAAAACGATGAAGGTGTAGAACACCCTGTGGCCTTTTTCAACAAAACTCTGAGGGACACTGAACTAAGGTATGACCTTATTGAAAAACAAGCTTATGCTCTCACAAATCTTTTAAGGCGTTCAGAATTTATATTCTGCATTCCAAAGTGGTTGCGTATGTACCTTCAGCCTCAGTAAAAGATGTCCTAACTCAGTGAGATATTGATAGAAAGAGAGATAAATGGATTGCAAAATTCATAGAGTCCAACATAGAGGTAAAGCCCACCAAGCTTGTCAAAGGCCAAGGCTTGGCTAAGCTTATGGCTGAGGAAAATTGTAGTTTGTTAGACATAAATTGCATGGGTTCAAATTCAGGTGGGGAGCATACAGAGGAAGCAGCAGAAGAGCAAGACTAGAATCAGTCTTTGGCTGAAAATCTAGCCACCTGTCAATGGTATTCCAATGTAGTTCATTTTTTGCAGAAGCTAGAAGTCCCTCTAGGACTTAGCTCAAGTCAAGCCCGTGCCATTAAAGCTCAGATCAGCCAAATTCTACATTAATAAAAACCTGCTTTATTGGAAAGATCCATCAGGGATCCTCTTGAGATGTCTAGACAAAGGACAATCTGTGGAAGTCATGCACCAGTTCCATTCTAGCATCTATGGAGGGCATAATTATTGGAAAACCACAGCCCACAAGATCCTAAGAGCTGGGTATTATTGGCCTACCCTGTTCTCTGATGTGTTTTCTTTTGTGAAATCTTGTGACAAATGTCAGAGGTTTGCAGGAGGACAACAGGTAAAATCTCTGCCCTTGAAGCCAGTACATGTCAATGGTCCCTTCCAGTAGTGGGGCTTGGACTTCATAGGTGAGATCAATCCACATTCCAGTGGCCATCACAAATGGATCTTGGTAGCCACTGATTATTTCACCAAATGGATTGAGGCCATACCCATTAAAAATGTTAATCATCATGTTATCATAAAGTTCTTGAATGAGAATATTTTCACTAGATTTGGTTGCCCAACCAAACTAGTCATTGATAATGCAACAACTTTCAGGGCAGAAGAATTGGTGGACACGTGTGAATCCATGGGCATTCAATTGGTGCATTCTACCTCATATTATCCTCAAGGCAATGGCGTGGCAGAATCATCTAACAAAAGTCTTGTAAGGATAATCAAAAAACTGTTGGAGGACAACAAAAAGAACTAGGATTCCAAGTTGAAGTTTTCACCATGCGCTGACAGAGTTACCAACAAGAAGTCCATAGGAAATTCTCCATTTAAACTGGTTTATGGCACTGATGTTGTTTTTCCTATCCAGTTGATTATCCTTGTGGCCAAATTCTTGCAAGAAGAACAGGATGAAGAGAACGACATGGCAAGGAGAATGAGTAACTTGGTTGAATTATAGAAAATCAAAGAACAACTGGTTGAGAAGTCAAGAATTCATAAGAATAAAATCAAAGAAACCTTTCATAGGAAGGCAAAAATGGACAGTGTTCAAGTTGGTGACTTGGTTCTCAAATGGGATGCATTGAAGGAAAAGAAGGGCAACCATGGTAAATTTGATGCCTTATGGACGGGACCGTTTGTCATTGCTCAAGTTTAGATAAACAATACTTTTATTCTGCACAATTTGGAGGGGGAAGGTGTTTTTGATGGCCCAGTCAATGGGTGGTTTTGAAATTTTACTTCATATGAGGCTTTAAGGCCTTAATATTGTAATAGGTTTTTCAGATTTTGCTTTCTATACAAATAAACTCCATGCCCAATGGAACACTAAGAGATAAGTTTGTTTGGGTTGTTATTGGAAAGGCAGTAGTCTGCAGTTCTTGAAACCTCACAGGGAGGCTTTCATCCCCTAAAGGATCTAGTGTTAGCCCTGATCCAAACAGATCCAAAACACTCTCTAAGTCTTATCAATCTTCTTAAAATCATTCAAAAGATCAAAACCGTCGCATAAGGGGAACCTTCAAACAGGCGGAAAAACACTATCAGGAGGCAAAAAACACAAGAAAACAGTGAAATAAGGCTTAGCGGAGGCTTACAGCAACTTGGCACAGTAGCCGTCAAATCTGGCCAATCAATGGTCCAGATCTGATTGGTGAATCGCAATTGGCAAACAACAAAAGTGTGCTCACCAAACAGCCCAAGGTTATCGCAATATGAGGTTGTGATCAATCGCATCGCAATATCGCAATCGGAGAAACACAATGAAGCGAGGCTAACCTATATAGATGTGCAATGTGATTAGCCTGACCCGATAACATTATAAACCATATTCGGTATAAGTTGAGTTCCAGGAAACAACAATTTCCTTTATATTTGCGTATTTCATTTACCAAACGAAATACAAAGGATAAAGCGTCGATGCGATAAACCGGACACGAAAGGGTTCTGTAAGGCTATTGTATGTCATTTCAAATCCACCCAAGGCCATTTTTTCGGGATTTTTAGTGTTTTAATTTATTTCTAAAAAACAAAGGCACAGGCCATTTGCGACATGTGATAGCGACTCACAGGCAGACCCGATAGGAGAATAGACCAGATTTGAGGACATTTGAAGTCTGGGTGAATAGTGTTTTTGGCGGATTTTCACAGTTTGAATGCATTTCTCTGTGTTAACAGAAAGCGACCATTTCAGGGATTTCAAAGGCCCGATGCACTCATTCATTGTAGAATAAGTGGCCACCTTCCCTTAAGGCGTTATGCAATGATTATTTAACACTAGAAGAGGGATTCGAGTGGATAGAGGTCGGGAGACAGAAAGCTGAAAAAGGGAAACAACCATAGCACGATGCAGCCGAACCAATAGAAGTGATCATGGAGCAGCACTGGCACGAGCGAGCTACCTGACAGCGTGGTGAAATTACCAGAATTTGGTTACTGTGTTTGTTAAAAGATAGAGGGGATAGATTAAGACATCTCGAGCCTCAGAGAGTTCGAGAGCATTGTAAAAAGCCTATAAATGGTTGAAAGTTGGAGGTATTAGAGGTTCAACTTTTGGAGACCGTGGATACTCTATTCTTCCCAACGTTTCATCTTCATTCCAGTAATACAAGCTTCTTTTGTTGTTATATGTTCAATTGCTATTTTTTCCTCTGTTCTAGGCTTGCACTTGAATGGGTTATTCATGTTTTCTTCTCTGTCGAATCAAATAACTGTCATTTTATCTCTGTGTTGATAAATTAGATTTGTAAGCTCCATTTACTTTTTGTAACTAGCCATTCATATGTGTTTATGTATGTATCTGCTGGTACAGTCAGGATTCTCCATCTATTTATTGAATCTATAAACTATTGAGCATTAGTGGTTGAAAGCCTTGTCAAGCTGAGAGTGTTCATGTATGTTTTGAGTGAAAATAGAGTTGAAACAGTCATCTGACTTGATCCATACCCCAATCCATTCCAATAGTTTAGAGAACAATATTGAAGATTTATATGTTTCCAAGCATTTCCGAACTACAACCTAGGAGAGCTTGTTGGAGTGATAACAGTACATATGAGTTAAGTGGTGAATCCACTGTTAGGGCATCTTCTAGTACAAAGATTATAGAGGAGGGTTCTGGGGACACTAGTGGGAATTACCGACGTTCGTCCAGTAAGATAATTGTTGGTACACAGGGTTACATGGCTCCCGAATATGTTGCAAATGGTGTGATTTCTCAGAAGATTGATGTCTTTTCTTTTGGGGTGGTGTTGCTGGAGCTTTTATCTAGGCAGGATCCTGTAAAATTACATTATGATGCAGCGAAGAATGAGTACACCAGGGTGTCGCTCATCGAGGGTTTGTCTTCGATTGTTTCTGACCCTGACTATTTGGGCAAACTGGGATCATGGATTGACCCTCGACTCAAGGATTCTTACCCTGTTGACAATGTTGAGAAAGTTTCACGACTTGCAGCGATGTGTTTAGATATGAATCCCAGCAGTAGACATGATATGAGGCATGTAGCTGACGAGCTATCAAATTTTTTTCTGATATCCAAGAATTGGTCGGAAAAAATGAATGCCAATAAAGCCATCCTTATAGGCACATTTGAGGCAGCAACAGACAATTAGTTTTTCATATTCTAGCTTTTGCATAGCTATGCATTTTGCATCCTTCATCAATGTTGTCTAGAGAATCTCTTTTTAACTTTCATTCTTTTTAGCTTTCATTTATTTTATTAAAAGTTGTTTTTAGTGTAATTTTTTAGAAGTTTTTCTGGTGGGTTTTCCCGGTCTAATTTCTTTAAAATCTGGCAAGGAGTTAGTGAAATCACAAGTTTCATAGTAATCCTGCACAATCTAATTGCTTTAGTGGTTTTTGAAGGTGGTGAATCTATATATACAGTCAAAAAACCAGTTTAAATAACACAAATAAAGATTTCACCTCAATTTTTTCCACCCCATTCCAGCGCCAGAAAATCCAAAAATTCACACTAAAAACAATTCCTTTTTATTAAATGAGTAGCTATAAGCTTGGCTAAATTTCGTTGAATACATATGCATCACATTTCAAAATATTATTGAAATTTACAATCAAAATAAGAATGGTTTATTCAGTCTCTCCAATGCAACACATCTGCATATAGTTTACAACACATTGCGACGATTCTAGCGATTGCGGGTCCCATTTCTGATGCATTCACACCGCTGTATTATATTTTGATACGGTTATAGTCACATGATGCAAATTCAAAAGCAGAGAATTATTTTATGACCTCCAATGGATTTTCAGTTTTGATTTCTGTAAAGGATTTTCAATTTCCCATTGATAGTGGTCTGAGTGTTTTAAAATTTATATAATTTTTTTTTTAATATATATATTTCAAATTATTTAATAAAAATATATAAATTTAAAAGAAATAATAATATATTATTTAAATAATTTAAAAAATATATATTTAATTTAATATAAAAAAATTAGCACACTTTTGTAATTAAAAAAAAAATCAATCAAAGTTAAATTTAGTTTAATAGAAATAATATTAATATTTCAGAGGAGATTGTAACTAACAAAAATAATATTGTGTGAGGGTAAGGTCAACTAACAGAAATAATATTAATATGTTATGGTAAAGTTAACAACCACTTCACAACCTAATAATAATAGACAGTCTTACCATTTTGATTAAAAATACTTATATACTATATGCAATATTAGTTTGTTGGTATTATTTAATCACAATTAATAAAGATGATGTGGTATATTTTTATGGGAAAATTTAATTTGTGTAATTCTTGAAATTAAAAATAAAAATATGGGCATTGAGCAACCTTGATGCACTTGAGGGATTATGGTAACGTGTATTATTTATAAATGGTACATGCCATTCATGGCAATGAGTAAGAGGGAACATAGTTTGGTCATGCTATTGCAAACAAGGAGATCAGGTGGTTTTTGTCAAACCCAAGCTCAGGGAAAAGCGCAAAACCTGGAAAGGAAGGACCAAGAGGATTCACATGGAATCACTAACTAGTCTACACACTACTAGTTGTTCGTTTAATGCTTGGGTTGAAGGAGCACCTAATTCAAAGGGCTCCTCAAACTACTCGTGGTTGGATTTTGAGTGTTCTTCTAGTATGCTTTAGTGGTCGAGAGGCAAGGGAATGACCCACCCATGACATTGGGCATTTCTATGACTACAAATCAAAGAGTCTCTATGTCCAGGTTCATTGCTTGGAAGGTTACCATTTTAGGGTTCATTTCTTTGTGGCCTTCACTCATTGAATTGTTCATTATGCCCCATGATAGGCAAGGTTGGAAAGGTCGACATGGAGGGAGACAATTGACTCATTCCCAAGCTTGGCAAGGCAGAAAAATAGTAGCAGAGATGTATTGGGGCCAAATTCAACGAAATGTTCAAGAAGAGATTGAGTTCATGGAGGAGGAGGCACCACTAGAGCATGGATTTATCCATGACAGGGGTAGTGATGAGGAGATGAGGGATTGGGTACTTGATACAGGTAGCACTCATGCCTGGGAAATCAAATACCTCAAGACAATGGACCTATAATTGCAGTTGAAGACCATAGTTTGTAAATTGTTTATGGAAAGAAATGAATCACATCAAAAAATAATGTTGCAGTCTGATGATATGTAGCTTCATCTCAAAGCCACAGATGCCAAACTCATAACCTTAGATAAAAGGCCCATGGCTTGGAATCCATTGCTACTTAAAACAATCTAGGATAACACACCTCCAATACCTCTATTAGCATCACCTCAAAATGATTCTCAACAAGTTTAAGTTCCTTGTCTTTTTGTTTTTATATCACGAGAATAACACTTGCGCAATTTCATATAGGTTTGGCTTTAGTCATCTGAGCAATTTAGTTATGCATTAATTTCTAATAGACAATATGAGTTATTCAAGATGGATTAAAGATCTTTTTTTTTCGGATGCTAGTATAATTTCTCAAGTGGGAGACCAATAGACTCAATGTATGTACAATTTCTTATGTTTTAGTTTAATATAATTCTTGTGCTATCTTGAATTTTTTTTAACCAATCTAGTAAAAAAAGCTCAAGATACTTTACAATAGAGTTTTTCAAATTTTTAAATACGTTTAATGGCATGCTAATACCATTGCTAAATTCCATGGAACTGTAAACCACACCTATCTCCAAAGTTTCCTATAAACCACACCTACATCCTTCAAAATTTTATTTTAATATAAATTAATCACATGTAAATTGGTATAAGATTTATATTGATGTGTATTTCAAGTTTGATAAATCACACCTATCTCCAAAGTTTCCTATAAACCACACCTACATCCTTCAAAAATTATTAACCAATTATTCAGCAATAAAACATGCCCATCAACTAAGTCTACTTCTCAACTTTACACCAAACATTTATCAAACTTGAAATACACATCAATATAAATCTTATAACAATTTACATGTGATTAATTTATATTAAAATAAAAATATACAATATAGTCTAATATTTTTAAATTTCTAGTCTATTTCTCAACTTTACATCAATCATTTATCAAATTTGAAATATACATCAATATAGATCTTATACTAATTTACATATAATAAATTTACATTAAAATAAAAATATAATATTTTTAAATTTCTTGATTAATACTTCATTCAAGATTTCTTACATTCAAACTCCCCATTTAAAAAAAACTAAAAAACAATATCTTCAATATTTTTATTTATTGAAAAAAATTAGAAATATATTTCTAAATATAAATAAATTATTAAATATTTAAATTTAAAATAAATAAATAAATAAAACTAAATTACTTAATTATCGAAAAGTGGATTATTTTATTTATTTATTGAAAAATGTCTGAAACTCATTTTTTTTGGCATCTTAAAAAAAACTTATTTTAACTTTTATTAAATGCATATGCCATATAATTAGTGTATTTATTCTATAATTTTTTCAATGGATTATATTTGTAGTTGAATCTTATTTTATGTTTGACAAATAATATAAAAAGTTGATTTGCAGAAATCCAAAATGGTTGCTCTTTGCAATTAGGAAGGATTTGCAGATTTGAAATAACATTTCCTTGCGTTGCGATCTTTTGCTTTGGGATGATATAATGTGGTTACTTTTTCCTTTTTCCCCTTTTTTATGATGGATAAAATTGAATTAAATTAAAAATGAGCCTTTTCAAATAAAAGCAAATATATATTTTTATTTATTTTGGTTAATTTAGTTGAATAATGATGGAGCAATAATTATATTTAAAGATTTTTGTGATAACTATGGTTTTGGTCTTGTTGATCATTGTAGCATGGCCTTTCTCATCTAATTGCGAGATTTGTAGTCCATAATGGTAAATACACGCATATTAGAGGAGAAATCAATTAATCTTGAAGAAATGGCAGCTAGTTCTACAAGTCCTCCTCAGGCAGATCAAGCTAGGGTTTCTTATAGTACCGCACTGAAATCTGGAAATGTCCTTCTGATTGTCTGTGAAGCACCTACTTTTAATGTCCCTATGGGGGATGAAGTTGTTAACAATGAGTCATATTTTTGAGATCTTGGTTTGATCTGCAATTTGAATGGGTTTTGGCTGCGGTTGATTGATCTATATAAGTGGATTTCCGACACATGGAAACCCCTTCTATCTCAAGATCTGAATATTTTCCCCATGGTTCAGGGTTTATTTGTTGTTTTCTTTGCAAATCAAAAGGATAAGAAGACCATTTGAGATTTTGGGCCCTGGTTCTTGGGTAGTGTTGGCCTCTTTATGCAACGTTGGTCTCCTTCTTTTGACCCAATTACAACGACAATCTCCTCAGCTCCAGTGTGGGTAATGCTTCCGAACCTTCCCCTGCATCTTTGGAATTCCTCTATGTTTATTGCTATTGGAAATGCAATAGGAAAATATTATAGTTGTAACCCCAACTCAGAGCATTTCCCTAAATCCACGTATGCTTGAATATGCGTGGAGATGGATTTCAACAAGCGTTTTCCTGCCAAGATCAATTTAAATACACTATATTATGTATGGGTTTAGAAGTTTCATTACGGAAAATGTTTCATTCTGATGTCGAGCATGCTATGAAACAAAACATGTAATCAAGAATTGCCCCAGGAGAATGCAGAATAAAAGAGTTCGGAAAAGTAGTTGGAGGCCCAAATGGTGGGAAGGTGCGCAAACAAAACATTGTTTTGTTCACAAGGAGGAAGAAAATCAAAGGCATGGAGGAAGTAGAAGAAACTTAGAAGAAGATAAAGAAGCTTCACCAGAGGAAGAAAAAGACAATACGGAAGAAACACAAGTCAAAGAGGATCCACCGAATTCAGAAACAGAGAAGGACCAAGTCCAACAAACACCGTGAATTCGGGATCCCCCATTAAATTCTCAAGAAATAAGCCTAAAAGGAAATTTCTTGGACTGATGGGGCACATGGAAAAAGTAACAAAGATAGAAAATACCACTCTCAATAGAGAAACACTATGGATCTATTAGAATACACAAACTGGATCCAAATTGGAAAAAAGGGAAAAAAAATATCTCACCAAGGAAAATGAGAAGTCAATCAAAATCCAAAGGATAAGTTGTAACGGAATGTAAGTTGATTTGGATTCTGGGAGTTTTTTGGAAAATTTTCAGTTGGAATGGAAATAAAATTATTGTATCGCGGGGATCTCGCTTGAAGGTTTAGATTGATTCACAATGCTCAATTTCAAGCCCACGAGGGATACTAGCAATTCTGAAGAAATGTAATGGTTCTGGGTCAAATCCTAGCTTTCTATTTTTTTAATAAAACACTCCTATCTGTTCCTTTGAAAAAAAAATATAGTCAAACCTACCTTCAGGTGGAGTGTTAGAGACGTGAGAGCGCTTAGACGTGAGGCACTGTCAATGCACCACATCGCTTGGCTTGAAAATAGATGGGGAAAATGACTATGTTAGAATAATGATTTCACTGAGAGGGCGAGGGTGAATCAGTGTAGTGGCCAATTTTAACAAATTAAACAATTTCACAATTGATCATAATTGTAAACATAGTAGTGCATCAATAGAGACCATCATTACCTCAATACATGAAAAGACCAGATGTACGTGGAAACCCTTGTGGGAGAAAACCAAAAATATGTTATCTTCTTCAATGTTTAATTACATCAATTTGCAGGCACCAACTTGTTGGAAGCACTGACCCCCAAAGATATGCAAGCACCAACTTGTTGTAGGCTCCAACCTAATTGAGGCACCAACCTTTGAAATATGCAAGCACCAACTTGTTGTAGGCTCTAACTTGATTGAGACACCCGCCTCCTTCACCAAAACATAGTGGGTTGCTTTTCACAGTCTTTCAAACTGGATCCATAGGCTCAAGGAAAATTAGCTCATTTCAATTCAACATGTTCTTCAATATTCGATAGTAGCATATTCTCCTTTTCTTGTACTTGTTCATAATCCCAAAATATTTTGACAAAAGCAAAATAGCTTCTTGCCCTAAAAAACATATCCTCATGAATTTTCATGTCCCCCTTTCAGATTACAAACAAATTATTGTCATTTGCCCCTTTTAAAAAATTAATGTGCACCTAAAACTGACCCATAAAACATTATAAAAATTAATTGATCAACAAAATGCACTTTTCCAATCCATAGTCTACAAAATGCACTTTTCTGGGGTGCATTCGGTAGAATGCACTATGACGTATAATTAAAGATTATGGCATAATGTGCTTTCGATTGACTAAAAAATATTCTATAAACCTAACAAGTTTCGAACCCATGACCACCCATAGCGTAACCAAACCAATTATCAATTCAGCTGCAATGTTCTTTGTTCATTGTCATTCATTAAACATTGCTTTAGCTTCTGATCAAGCCATAGGTCGAAAGTTTCACTTGGACTCGAAAACTGTTGATTAAACATGCCATGTGGCACCTTGCCATGCTGCTACATCATCATCAACCATGTGTACTTGTGCTGCCACTTGTCACCAATACTGTGTTGCCACATCATCACTCTCTTGGATAATCATGTCTTGTCGTTGAAGGGTCCACATAGCATCTAGTTGAAGATCCACTTGGAAACTTGCATGTCTCATGTGTTCATTAGTCCAATTTGGTGTCAGAAGACATGGGTAGCACAACCTCCATTATCTGTCGAGCAAGTTTGCGCTCCATCTACCATTCATTTTCAACAAATCATTCATAACTATCGAATCTGCTTGGAGTTGCACATTGTTTAAAATCATTAAACAATGCATATGTCTACGCACCAACTATCGTTTATTACTCACCTAATCATGGATTTGTCCTGAATATGTATGAACGTTAAGAAATTTGGTGTTTTTTATAACAAATTTGGTGCTTTCACCATGTTACTTTCAAATTCACTTATCTTGTCATTCAGAAGGAGTTTAAACAAGTGTAATATAGCATTGGAAAGGTCTTGGAGATGACTATCCAACTAGATCATCTACATATTCACTTTATCATCATAACTTCAATCAAAATTCTCAATGATATCTAAGCCACCATATCTTCTTGACATCAATGGTAACATTATGCCCAATAATCTGCTTCCTTTGGAAACCAAAACATTGTACCTCCTTTGACACCAATGACAACACTATGCCAAACAATATCCCCCTCTTTCATTGATGACAACACCACTAAACATTGATGGCCATTGATGGAAATGGATTGAACTCCCCCTATCACGTTGTTGATCTAGAATCTGCTTCCTCTCCCATTTGTCAATGTTTGATTTTTCTCTCCCTTTGACGTCAATGGAAAAGGGACCTACTGAAAATGACTGTTGGTTTAGGAACTGCTAATTTCTGAGCCAAAGTTGCACAACTACTCATGTATCTCCCTGTGGACCTGCACCCCCTATGAAAGAGCTCTTCCCCTATGGATAAAATATCCTCTTGTAAATGCTTCCTTTCATCTGGCTACAATCATACTCCCCCTATTGGAAGTCATCCCTATGTTCCTTTGTTGAATTTAGTGAGCCATTCCTTCCAATGGGGAAGAAATTAAGCCTCCCACTTTCTTTCTAGGATATTCAAAGCTTTCTCTTGGTAAGGTTTAGTAAATATATTGTAGAAATTTAATATGTAGATTCAAAAACTTCTCATGAAAATTATTATATCACAAGACTTGAAGCTACTCTACTCATCTGCGGAAAGAAAATCATGATCTAGAACACAAATCATTAACATGCATCGAAGTTCAACACACATAAACAATGATTTATCTAGGGGAAAGCAATTTCTCAAAACCCATTACTATTTGTATTGCATTAATCAAAGAATCTTGATGAATACAATATGCTTTGCTCAAGCTTAAGTTCAACCTACACTTGTATCTTCTATCCTTTGCCTGACTAACTGACCTTGGCCAATACTTAGCCAAAATTTTGAGCCTCCAAGCCCCTATTTCCTTGCAATGTTCCCTTGGGAATTAGACCCCTATTAATTAGGAAATTCTCCAATTTGGATTGCGCAATTCCTATAGGTCCTTCTTTGACTGCATGCATGTCCTGTACAACTTTAATTAGTTTACAACTGATAGTACACTTCCTTTGAAATCCAATCTCAACTGGATAACTCAAATTCTCTGCATGCATGAGTTAATTTAGGTTGATTGATCAGTTAACTGGATGATTACTTAGTGTGAAAAAGGTTACACACCCTTGACTAAACCTCCACTAGTTCTACTAACAGTTCATGGTTCCATGTGTTGGCGACTAGTGTTGAGACCCTCTACCATGGCACTTTCCTAGTGTGTGAAAAATATTATCAGTTTTCTCGTGAAATTGGATGTTGCAGAGAGGTGATATATAAGCAATAGAATTGTTGAGCGTCGAGGGTTTGTTGAACAACCCAGATCTGAAATTCTAGTGCGAAAATTGGTACTTCGAAAAGGAGTTTGAAAACTATCAACAGTTGGTATTGCATGAATATTTGTGGGATGTGAGCAAGGTGCATGATCAAGTCAAAGCTACGATTTTCATGATGTAGGTTCAAGCCATTCCTTGGAGGCAACAACGTATACATTCAAATTCCTCTGCCTCCCTTTGATTGTGCATTTCATTGTTGTTCTGAGAGAAGTTGTTATTTAATTGGATATTTGTGCGAGGATATGATCCTTGAAGGATTCCACTAATATGATCGGTCTTTGTGGGAAAGAACCAAGCGTTGGATTCTTGTATTTCAGAGTATGCAATTTTATTGAATATGTGTTGGCTTCATATTGCCCTGTCGACTGTAATTTGAGTCGTGGATGGGAAAGAGCATGAGCATTGAGTCGCTGACTGGAATTTGAGTGTCGAGTTATTGATAGTAGCCTATGGAGCCAACGATTGCATGCTATGTGAAGAGCATTATGCTCTTGCCTACGGTGCCTATTACGGTGTATGTCGATTCATTTGAAGTCTGGAGAAGAACAAACAGTGTCTGTGTGAATTTGTAATTTGGTATTTTTTTTAAAAGTCGAATGGTGAAGACATTGTGATTTGTTCTTACAATCAGTTTGTATAGTGGTCATCGGCTTCGTGTTAGACGATTGCAGGACCGAGCCATGGCTGTGAGAATTTGACTGTGCATTCCCTGTGGTTTGATCTATCTAATGAGAGTTGACTGTGGTGCGGCTAGCAAACTATAGCCAACATCCAACAAACCTTTGAGCAACGTCCAACAAATGGTCAAGGTTCCCCTCTCGTTGAGCAACTGGCGATGATAGAGATGGAGGGCCAGAGCATTGGAAACCTGATTAAGGAGCAGCTTGCGACCCTGTTAAGGAGTTGCATTGAGGAGAAACAATGTACCACATCGAAGCCCATAAGACATGCTGCAACATTAGCGATTTTGTTTTTGTTTTATGACAGGTAAAGAAACACGAGGAAAATCATCCCACATGGGTTAAGAGGAAACCAAAACTTCCGCTATGTCACAAATTAGTATATGCTCTGATGAAATGAATTGTCTTCTTTAATTCTTTTGGATTTTATAACTGAAACATGTTGAGCTTGATCAACTTAACATGTAAATGCAATTTGTTAGAATTGATCACTCTAACAATTGCAAATTGGAGTTAGAAAGATTGAAGATGAAGACACCAACTTTGTATATGATTTTAGAAGAAGTTGGTGAAATGTGATGGTGGCAGTGGATATTAGTTGGTTGAAGCAGTAATAGATGGACAAACAAGGTAAATGATCGTGTGTTGAAATAAAGTAGACTCAATATTATGTTGTAATGTGAATCACACATGTATTAGTAAGCAAGTATGATGCTTTGAAATGGTCTTTGGAAAGTATATACCCGGTAACTCCATGAGTTGGAGTGTTTAATGTAAGCTTGATGAGGCATGTGTACCCCCATAAAGTTTGTGGTAATATTAAAACCACTTTGGAAGTGCAGGTTTGTGGAAAGCTAGAAAACACTTTGCAGTGTAGGTTTGTGGTAAGCCAGACACCACGTGTGAGAGTGAAGTGGATATGGATTCTTGTAGGCATGGTTTAGGGTCAGCTGAAAAAACCATGGGCATGGTTTAGGGTCAGCCGACAAAACCCTGGGCATGGTTTAGGGTAAGTCGATAAAACCTAGAGCATTGTTATGGGTAATCCAACAAAACCCAACCCATGATGATGATGATGGAGGGGGATTTACAAGTACAGGTAGAAGTATGAAGATAATGGTTGAATGAACTATGTACACGAAGGACATCCTAGTTGATTGGTGGTTGTAGCAATTGGTACTCATGCATTCCAGTAGATGGTTGTTCCTTTATATGGAAGTCAACAATTTGATGATGTCTACATGAACAAGGTACAAGGCATGATTTCTAGTTTGGATCAAATGTAGATATTTTTGATTGAGATCGAGACAAGTAGTTATTAAGGGGGTGACTTGGAAAAATATAATTCCTACTTGTCTTTGTTGTGATTCATTCAATGTATAGGATTCTGGTCCTAGTATTTGGGAGTTTTTTGAGGTCTAGTTGGTTGAGAGTTTCTCTCCAACTAGTTATCTTCCTAGATTGGTGTGTGGTTCATATATTCACTCAACCAAAAGATTGTATGTCCAAGATATACTAGCTGTCATAACCCCACACTAGTGGCGGTTCAATTTCCACTTGTGGGCACACTACAACAAGGATCAACCCTTTCGTTTCACCATTAGTACGGTTCTCGAGCTATGCCTATCCAACACTTAGTCAATTTTCTTTAAGTCTTCTTCTTAGTCATACTTATACAACGAAAACAATTAATCTTCATTCAATTATCTTTCATTAGTAGCAAAATGATAAACATCATCAAAACGCAGTGTACAACAATTATAAATGGGAGGGGCAACTCCCTGACAAGTCTACCCAATAACTTTACAATTCTGTAACTTCAATTTTACAAAATTCAACAATTTACAAGGTCGTGCAACCCCTACACGTTTCTACCCAAACACTGCCCAACGTGCAGCCCACAACAACCCCTGTTCAGACAAATACAACACGTATCCCTCATTCAATCCACAACGTCCATCGTTTGACAAAGTGCAGCCTACGACCCACATTCATCCTACAACGTCCGTCATTAAGCAAAGCACGACATGTGACCCACGTTTAGTTCGTAGTGTCTATCGTTCAACAAAATGGCGCCTTCATTCAGTGAAGTGTGGCCTGTTGCCTAGCATTCAGCTAAGTGCAGCCTATGGCCCACGTTCAACTAAGTACGACACTGTGAAAACCCCGAGTTTCGATCCTCCAAAGTTTGCCTTTACTTAGCTTGCCCGCCCTGCGGCCTCATGCCAAGTTCTCTCTTTTCTTATCCTTTGAACTCTTGGTCAAATTGATTGTTGTCCAAATGATTGGCAGCCTCCGTCCATATATACACTTCGCTACCCATCGAATAGACCAAGGGTCGCGCCCTTTGGGTTATCTTCATGGGTCAGCCTGCCCATATGTTGCCCAACCAACCTATCTGCACGCCCAACACATGTCTCCTCAAAGTTTCTAAGTCATGTGGCTGACCTACATTCATTCAGGTGGGCACCCTCGCAAATCTGCACGCGCTTGCCCGTTGCACCGCCCGGTCGCCCAACGCTCATCGCACTACCCGATCGCTCAATGCACATCACACTCTCCCATTGAGTCACCTTTAACCGAACTTGCCCATCAAACGCCTTTAACCGAAAACGAGTTTCCTTTAATCGAACTTGGGCATCCGTCATTACAACGTGCCCGCTACTACGTCCACATGCTCGTAGCACAACTCGGGCGCCCCTGTACTCACATCGTCGGTTTTTCCACTCTCTCGCCCGTGGGTGGTTGACTTGGGCACTTACCAACTCGAGACTCTAACACTAGCTATCTCAAGACATGACTTGATATATTTATATTGTATTATTATTTTCATGTGAATATAATTTTGATTACATTTAGAAAATCTTCATGCCAAACTATAAAATTAATTTAAATCCGCACTTCACTGACCTTTAAATTAAATCTTAATCCACACCTTGAAAAGCTTTAAATCGATAATGATAATAATAATCACCACCACAATGTTACAATAAATTCATACTAGACTTCACAAAGATTAAAAAGTAGAACCAACGATAAGAACAACAAAAGCAACAAGTGAACTCTTATGTACTGTTTTTGATGATCAAAGGAGGAGTTTGAGTTTGTCGTTTTCTTTGGCGATTCTTCCATTGCTAGAAAAATATGTATTGCCCCTAGTAAATAAGAAATATGTGCCTTCAACTCTTAAAATTGAATTACTATCCTTTATTTAATTTAAAAAAAAATCTTTTAAGATTTACAACAAACCTGTCTTTTCTTCTGCGAGAAATCAATGGGCGGGATCAACTTTCGAATAATTTATGACTGAGGTTGAGTTTCCCTTATCCCGAGTTTGCCTTCAGTTGGTCATAGCTGAATCGAGATCACGTTGGTTCCAAGAGCGGGTTCTATCTCGTTTAGACATCAAATTTTAAAAAAGTCTTATATAACCTTAAAATTAAATAATTATAAAGTAAATTTTTTTAATCCTTTTAATAAAATTATAATAATACTTACTAGTTCTACTTTTTACGTTTGAAAATATTTAATAGAAATCTATACTTTATAAATAATGAGTAAATAGCAACTAATTGAATGAGAGCATCTCATTAATAATTAACTCATGATAAATGCTTCCCCGCTTAAACAAAAATATTTTTATCATATAATATAATATGAAAGACAATATCCGTTTACAAACCTATTTCTTAACCCTGGGCTAGTACGAAACCCCGTCCACGGCTCAACTGACCTGACCCATCGTGGAAAATACAGGCGACCGACGGGATGCTCGAGGACAGTGAAGAAATGTATTATCATCATATTCTGCCCAATGGCGCATAAGTTGGGTGTCCGATTCTGTGGGGAATGGGGAGCTAGTCTGAGAAGTGCGTTTGTTATGAATCATGTGCCAAACCAAACCCAAAATGGTGGCACAGCCAATTCCCTTAAAATCTCCAAGAAAACCCATTCATTCAGACGAGGTCCTTGCGAGCAGGAGCACGGACCCTGGAAGCTCCACCCAATTCTGAAAAGATTCCCGAACTTCTACTAGCAGTGCGCAATCTCTCGCAGGCCGGAGAGAATTGCTTCCAGAGAATCCCCACCTCTATTCATTTCATGAAATCAAGAGGGCAACCAAGAATTTCCGCTCTGGAAAGCTCGGGAATTCTTCTGTCTGGAAGTGCACGCTGAGAGGTAAATCCGTTGCCGTTACAGAAAGGAGCTGAACGGATTCGATTGATTTTAGGGTAAGATTGAGAGAAATCTGTAATCTTCACCATAGGAGCATTATTAATCTTTTGGGCGGGTGTGGGGAGGAGCGGCGTCTGTATCTTGTGTATGAATATGTGGAGGGTGCAAACCTGAGGGAATGCCTGAGGGGTAGCAGAGTGCCTGGATATACTGTGCAATCTTCATGGCTTTCTAGGGTTTAGATTGCCCTTGATGTGGCTCAAGGGCTTGAATATCTTCATCATTATACAGGTTTGCATTATGTTCACGAATACATGAAATCCAGCAGTGTAATCGTTGTGGAGCCTGATTTCAGGGCCATGATTGCCCATTTTGGTACCTATGAGTTAAGTGGTGAATCCACTGTTAGGGCATCTTCCAGTACAGAGATTACAGAGGACGGTTCTGGGGACACTGGTTAGGATTACTGGCGTTCGTCCAGTAAGAGAATTGTTGGTACACAGGGTTACATGGCTCCAGAATATGCTGCAAATGGTGTGATTTCTCAGAAGACTGATGTCTTTGCTTTTAGGGTGGTGTTGCTGGAGCTTTTATCTGGGCAGGATCCTCTAAAACTACATTATGATGCAGCGAAGAATGAGTATACCAGGGTGTCGCTCATTGAGGGTTTGTCGTCGATTGTTTCTGAGCCTGCCTGTCTAGGCAGACTGAGATCGTGGATTGACCCTCGGCTCAAGGATTCTTACCCAGTTGACGGTGCTGAGAAAGTTTCACGACTTGCAGCGATGTGTTTGGATGCAAATCCCAGCAGTAGACCTGATATGAGGCATGTAGCTGGCGAGTTATCTAAAATTTTTCTGATATCCAAGAATTGGTCAGAAAAATTGAATGCCAATAAAGCAATCCTTACAAGCACATTTGAGGCCAGATAGTGCAGCAGACAATTGGTTTTTCATATTCTAGCTTTTGCATTCAGCATGCTTCATCAAGAATCTCTTTTTAACTTCCATTTATTTTATTAAATGAGTAGCTGGAGAGGCTTGGCTAAATTTTGTTGAATACCTGTACATCACATTTCAAAATATTATTGAAATTTACAGTCAAAATAAGAATGGTTTGTTCACTCTTTCAAATGCAATACATCTGAACACAGTTTTCAGTTCTTTTCTTCGTACTGTAATGCTATTTTTTTTTATACAACATATTTGAAAAACAGTTTTTCTAATATAGTGATCACTAGGCTATTGGTGGTTCAAATTAGAACTGTACTTGTCTTTAGTATTACTTTTAAAAAAAAATAAAAACCACCATTGAAAAAATTAAATTACCCTAACAACCTGACTCAATAGCTTGGCACGATCATTCCTCCTTGCTCAACCTGGCTGGAAAAAAAAAACACATGGTGACCATTCTAGCACCCATGACATTGGGCATTTCTATGACTACAAATCGAAAAGTCTCCATGTTCAGCTTCATTGCTTGGAAGGTTACCATTTTAGGGTTCATTTCTTTGTGGTCTTCACTCATTAAATTGTTCATTATGCCACATGATAGGCAAGGTTGGAAAGGTTGACATGGAGGGAGACAATTGGCTCATTACCAAGCTTGGCAAGGCACAAAAATAGTAGCAGAGATGTATTGGGGCCAAATTCAATGACATGTTCAAGAAGAGATTGAGTTCATGGAGGAGGAGGCACCACTAGAGCATGGATTTATCCATGACACTGGTAGTGATGAGGAGATGAGGAATTGGGTACTTGATATAGGGAGCACTCATGCCTAGGAAATCAAATACCTCAAGACAATGGACCTATAATTGCAGTTGAAGACCATGGTTTGTAAAGTGTTGATGGAAAGAAATGAATCATATCAAAAAATAATGTCGCGATTTGATGATATGTAGCTCCATCTCAAAACCACTGATGCCAAACTCATAACCTTAGCTAAATGGCCCATGGCTTGTAATCTATTGCTACTTAAAACAATCTAGGATAACATACCTCCAATATCTCTATTAGCATCACTTCAAAATGATTCTCGACAGGTTTAAGTTCCTTGTCTTTTTGTTTTTATATCACAGGGATAACACTTGTGCAATTTCATATAGGTTTGGCTTTAGTCATCTAAGCAATTTAGTTATGCATGAATTTCTAATAGACAATATGAGTTATTCAAGATGGACTAAAAATCTTTTTTTTTTGGATGCTGGTATAATTTCTCAAGTGGGAAACCAATAGACTCAATTTATGTACAATTTCTTATGTTTTAGTTTAATATAATTCTTGTGCTATCTTGAAATTTTTTTAACCAATCTAGTAAAAAAAGCTAGATACTTTACAATAGACTTTTTCAAACTTCTAAATACGTTTAATGGCATGCTAATACCATCACTAAATGGAGTTGTCTATAATGCGACTTTTTGGAGATTCCGGTGACGGAATCCGGTGGAAGAAATGAGGTTAAATCTTGATTTTTAGCAGTTAAAATGGTTTTTTAACTGCATATTTGGATTCAGCGCCCTGAAAAACCCCTGGGAGCCATTGATTGTGCAGAAACTAGCTATCAAACTTGGGATTCCAATAAATTGCTGCCGGATTTTGGCCGGAAAAATCAGCCGAAAAGGCTTTCAAAAAGTCGCATTATAGACTACTGCTCACTAAATTCCATGGACCTATAAACCACACCTATCTCCAAAGTTTCTTGGACCTATAAACCACACCTATTTCTGTTAGAAATATGAAAGAGAGCTCGATTAAACACAACACCAAACACAATATTGTATTGATCTTACGCACATTACATATATAGGAATACATGATCTTTCTAGATCCGAGAATAACACCAAACACAATATTGTATTGATCTTACGCACATTACATATATAGGAATACATGATCTTTCTAGATCAGAGAATGGTGGATCTAGATTACTAAAAATCGCTAGTATACCTATTAACCTCAAAACTCACACAATACAACTCAGGACAACTTGGAAGTCATGGAAGCATTACTTCCAACACCCTCCCTTAATGCATACATGTAGGGAAAAAAAAACCACATTATAACAATAAATAAATATTTATCAGATTTGTTTCATATTGTCATCATCAACACCTTTGAGCTGTCACTTGACCTCCATTTAAAATGTAACTACCTTTGATCATCATTGATGACACTTCTCAACCTCCCGAAGGGCAACGGGTCAGTCTTGATACTAAACCATCCTATGGAACTGCCACCATCTGTGAATCCATGAAACCATCCTATGGAACTGCCACCATCTGTGAATCCACGGCCCTCCGTAGCCTTCATCAATTATCTAGGATAACATTTTGGATGCAGAATGTCTTCAACAGACAATTCTACAACTTGACCTTGTATAAATAACTTGCACTGAGGCTCTTGGAGCACGATGGGTCACCACGGGTCACACCAGCTTGACCTTATTAAAAACTACTTGTGACTAATGCTCCTGGAACATGACGGGCCACATTAATCTGTTAAATAGTTGACCTATTTTTTGCAGTTCTACATCATTTAATTTTTACCAACAACTCCTTTTTACATTAAAATTTCTACCCACAATTACTCTTTTTTCCTAATAAAATAAAACTCCTCACACCAATTAAATATATCTCAAACCAATTATTGAAATAACCTTTTAAAAAAAAAATAACATTTTCACCAACCAAAAGAAATGTGCCCAATTCATGAGTTTGTCTTTAAAACAATATCCCATGAATAAAGCTTTTAAATCAATCTTATCGTATTCCACACCACCCCTAGCTCGGCCAAATAAATCAAACGACCCACAACTATATGCCGCAAGAATCAAGGAGCTAATCACCATTCTGCATGCACAACCTGAGACTCATCGACCTGTTGTCCACATGAAATGTCAGAAGAGGAACTCTCAAGCTACCTGAGAAAAATCGGCTAGTTAATTCAACAATGGAAAATAATGAATTTTGATTCACACATAGTAATCAATAAAATGGGCCAACCATTTAAATATATCAGATCTGAAAAACAATGCTCACACATAGATATAAATAAAATAGGAAAAAATAAATCTCACTTATATCAGATCTAAAAAACAACACCCACACACAAATATAAATATGGAAAAATAAATCTCATAACAGAAATCAAATTCAAATGTAACACACTTATATTAATTTATATACATACAAAACAATAATATTCAAGACTTTTTACATCTTTTTTGCTTTCAGATCTAGCTCTGATACCATGTTAGAAATATGAAAGAGAGCTAGAGATCAATTAAATACAACACCAAACACAATATTTTATTGATCTTACAGAGATTACATATATATGAATATATTATATTTCTAGATCCGAGAATGGTGGATCTAGATTATTAAAAATAGCTAGTACAACTATTAACCTAGGAACTCACACAATACAACTCAGGGCAATTTGGAAGTCATGGAAGCATTACTTCTAACAATCTCCAAAATTGCCTATAAACCACACCTACCTCCTTCAAAAATTATTCAACAATAAAACATGCCCCATCAGCTAAATCTACTTCTCAACTTTACACCAATCATTTATCACACTTGAAATACACATCAATATAGATCTTATACCTATTTACATGTGATTAATTTATATCAAAATAAAAATATACAATATAATTTACTATTTTTAAATTTCTAATCTATTTCTTTACATCAATCACTTACCAAATTTGAAAATATATATCAATATAACTCTTATACCAATT
>APFE030541246.1:40834-57823 GCA_000404065.3 Pinus taeda | reverse complement strand
GGATTGATGTATTCATAGGGACTTTGAAAGATAACATCCAACATGAGGTTCACCTTTGGGAACATGATTCATTAGAGAAGTCATACAGGTTGGCAAGAAAAGTGGAAAGCAAAATTATGACAACAAGGAAGTCTACCACTCACAACTATAAATATGGAAGTTTTGTTTCTCCTAGCCTTCCACAACCTACATGACACCACAACAATTGGAAGAAAAAAGAGCAAAAGGGCTTTGTTGCAATTGTGATAGAAAATACATTAAAGGTCATAAGTGTGCTGAGAAGAAATTATTTTACATAGCTTGTGAAGAGAAGGAAGAAAATGATCAAGAAAAGTTAAAATAAGAGGATATACACCAGGAACCAACCCTAGAGAAAGAAGAAATGAATTTGACCATATCTTGTACTAAATTGGTAGGAATTACCACTCCTCAAACTCTCAAGATAGAAGGACATATCAAGAAGAAGAAGGTTCAAGCAGTGAAATATCAAGAAGAAAAGGATCAAGAAACGTCAAAACAAAAGGATACTCACCAGGAACCACCCTAGATAAATAAGAAATGAATCAGACCATATCTTGTAATGCGTTGGTCGGAATTACCACTCCTCAAACTATCAAGATAGAAGGGAATATCAAGAAGAAAAAGGTAATAGTGTTGATTGATTCGGCCAGTACCCATAATTTTATTCATTGTAAGATAGCTAAGGAATTTAATTGTTTCCTATATTTAGGAGCAGAGTTTCAAGTGATGGTTGCAAGTGGAGGAACCATAAATTACTCTGGAAAGTGCCATAATATCAAGCTATCCATGGGAGAATATGTATTGAATAGCCCAATTCTTTCCATTCTAATGGATGGTGCCAATGTTGTACTAGGAGTCCAATGGCTACAATCCTTGGGTATAATAGCTTTTAATTTTCAATAACTTTTCATGAAATTTTCTTCGAAAGGAAAGGAAGTTGAATTAAGGGGTATCATAGGGAAACCAGGAAATATAATCAGCTCTAACGTAATGAAAAAACTTCTAAAGAAAGAATAACGAGGCATAATTCCACAATTATGTTCACTAGACGTTCCTACATCGAAATTATCTATTTCTCTAGATCTCCAAAAAGTATTGGACAATCATTCCAAGGTATTTGAGACTCCCAAAGACCTCCCACCTATTCTTGCTCATGATCATGCTATTCATTTGATTCCAGGAAGTATTCCTCCAAACATCAGGCCTTACAGATATCCATATGCCCAAAGGAGTGAAATTGAATGTATGCTTGCAAAAATGTTAGATGTGGGTATAATTATCCAACCAAATTCGATAAACGAAGTAAGGGATGAATGGAATAATGACGAAGTAGGGTGGGAACTCATTCAAAAGTTGCAGAACTAGATCCCAGTTCAAACAAAATTCTAGAACTTGACAAGGAAGGAAAAACCATATTGGAACCTGAAGCAGTCACAGAACCGAGAAATCGACAGCTACAAAATGGATCAATTTTAGAGTATCTCATCAAGTGAAAGAACTTACCCACTAAATATTCCACCCAGAAGGATGATAATTTTATATAGAAGCATCCATAACTACTCAAGCATTGAGGACAACACTTTTTGAAGGAGAGGGGCATGTTAGGTCCCTATACTACTAGTGTAACCCCTTATTGTTATTAATGCAACCCCCTTATTATATTATTGTGCCCATGTAGTACCCATATTGTTAGTATTGTGCCCCATAGAAGCCCACTATTGTTATTGTTGTGCCCTTACATTATTATTATTATGTCAGCTCTGATTATATTATGACCCCTTAGACTCTTATATATATAAAGGAGGTCTTTTCATTTTGTATCATCCAAGAATTGTTCATTTGTGTAATGTAAAGGAGGTTTCCCCCTTGAAGAGGCTGATTTTGAAGGCATTGATATATCTTTTATATCTTTTTGTGAGTTGGTTTCATAACACGCAACATCGCACAATGACGTTTTCGTACAGGGTCAACCACAATTCCACTAATTATGGTGCAAATTTGTCAGACTATTAGGCACAACAACTGGATCATGCCTTATTCCTCTACCCCCGGTCACGTGGAAATGAATATGACCATGGGGTGAAATCGAGAGGCCATGCGCCCCGCCAACCCCTGCACTTGTTCACATTGTGGTTAAAAAGACTACAGGTTAGGCATGGGCACAGTGCCATGCGCCCGCCCCTACCGAGTTCCTGCTAGTGGTTACGTGATATATGATGGAACCCAGGGTTAGGACCTTGCGCCCTTCCCCTTCCACCTTCACCCATGGATGTGTTATATCATATGACTAGGGTTGGGTTAGTCAAGCGCGCCTGTCAGCTCGAGCCTCCCCCCCAACGCACTAACTGTACCACTTTAAACAAATGCATCACACTCTGTATAACAAGGACAAATGTGTGATGCAGTGGTAAGGTGGAGGTTTGTGTTGCCAAAGGTCACAGAGTTGAACCCTGGGGAGGTCAGTCGATCGAACAACCAAAATTTTGTATAAATATAGAGGGCCACGTGGCACCCTCTAATTGGACAAAATCAAAACTTATCAACCAATAAAAACATGCTAACTGCCCCTATAAGATCATGCCACATGTTTAGTTTTGATTAGCTCCATGTTGCACAGTCACCTTACTGGCATCATCACCATGTTAGTGCATGGACTGCCACATTGCATCCGTACACCGCCCAGCAACCCTACAAATTGAATTTTTTATTGTTTGCCAAAAAATTTCGAACGTGATAACTTACTCATACGCTGTTAGATTGAGGCGATTCAAGCATCCTTGAAATCATAATGATGAGATTTATAATTTGGATCTAGTTTCTAGATAATTTTGAGCACTTTGAGTTTTGAGCATATTTTTTATCCCCTAGATCATTCCTCCCCATTGGAAGATTTTGGACCACCAAAATCCTGTTTTTACTCAACAAGTAAGTGAGGGTACAACTCCCTCACTTTCCTAATCTCAATTCACCTTGCTTTACCTAGATTGGTACCTTTGAGCCCCACTCGAAGATACTCCACATTGCCTCTACATTAAGTCCTTATTCTCCTATCAAGAATTGAGTCTTCCTATAGCTCATTTAAATATTATGGAGCAAAATATTCTTTAAATGGAATCTAAACATTCTCTTCTTAATCATTAATCATTGGAGGCTCATACAAACTCAATTTTTTGACATTCACAACAGAATAAATTTGCATGTAGGTGGCAAATCTAATCATAAAGCATTATTGCAAATCTTCTCCAAGATTTTTAAAGGGCCATATCTGATTCACTTGAGATATTTATCTTCACCTTGTACTATTTCCTTTCTAATGTACAACCAAACTTGATCTCCCACCTGGAAATCATGATCAACTTGATGCTTGTCATGTCTTGCTTTGTACTTTTCTTTTCTTTTCTCTAGTTGTTCTTGTACCCTTTGATGCACTAGCTAATTTTTTTCAATGAAATTCTTGGATTTATCCACATCACTATGTCCATGTACCATAATATCTTTACCAAAGATGAAATCTAAAGGGGACTTTAGCAAATAACCCAAACAAGCTTCAAATGGAGATACTTGTGTAGATAAATGCTTGGCATGATTGTAGGCATGTTAGATGTAGTGTGAATGCTCAACCTAAAGTTTATGATGCTTACCACAACATCGTCTAAGGAGACAAACTATTGTTTTGTTCACTACTTATGTCTAGTTGTTAGTTTTTGGATGAAATTCGATGCTATTATTCAACTTTGTGTCCATGAGTTCCCATAAAATTTACCAAAACTTCCTGACAAATCGAAAAAACTCAATCAAAAGTAATTGAATTCGGTAACCCAAAATGAACCCATACATTTTGGAGGAAGATATTTGTGGTTTTTTAATTTGTAACCCATTTCTTACATGGCATCAACACACACAATTTTTTGAAATGATCCATAACAACATATAGATAATCATGACCTTTCCTAGACATTGGTAGTCCTCCAACAAAATCCATAGAAATACTTTCCCAAGGACAAGGCAGAATAGGAATTGGAGTATACAAACCCAATTTCCTATTGCTTGGCTTACTTATAGCACACATGGAACATCCTCTCACATATTTTGAAACAATTTCATTCATGTGAGGCCAATAACCATACCTCTGAATTTGTAATTTTTTTTCGTACACCAAAGTGACCAGCAATAAGAGAAGTGTGGGCTTTCCTTATCACATTGACTCTTTCACCCTGTGGAACATATAACTTGCCAAGATGATACAACAACTTGTTATAAACATGCAATGCAACTCTTCAAAATGATTTCCTAGACTCAAAGTTCCATAAACATATTTAAAATCTTCATCTTGAGTGTGTTGTTCAATATAACTTTTGGACATGATTGAGTTATACTTAAGAGTAAAATATGCATTAACAATATGCCTTGATAACATATATGTAACTTTGTTGTATATACCTTCCTTATACCTGATTACCAAATGATTTTTTTGTAAAAATCCCATCCACCTGAAATGTATAGCTTGTTGTACCTTAGTTTTCTATTGTAAATATTGCAAAGGTTGATGGTCAGTGTGAATAATCATTTCCTTACCCATCAAATAATGCTTCCATTTTTTCACGCTTTGTACCAAAGCATACAACTCTTTATCATAAATTTGATAGTTAATTACTACATTGGTAAAGGTTTCAGAATGATAACAAATTGGCTTACCATGTTGCATCAAAACTACTCCCATGGCATATTCGCTTGCATCGGTTTGAATTTCAAACGGCTGCTTAAGATTTAGAAGTGCTAGAACTGTTATTGTATTGATTTTCTCTTTCAAAGTGTCGAAGTCTTTCTACTACTTTCCTCCCCACTGAAAGATCTTTTTAATACTTGTCAAAGCATATAATGGTGCTGCAATGAGTAAGAAGTTATCAATAAATCTTCCCAGTATTGGGTTTCTCCCAAAAAGCTCCTAACATATGTTACATTGTTGGGTTTGGACCAATTTACATTGACATCAGATTTTGAGGGATCAATCTTCAATTCAACCCCTCCTACAATATGACCCAAACAAACCAAAGAGGTTTTCCCAAATTCACACTTAGACATATTCAAATACAACTTCTCTTTTTTCAAGACATTTAAAATTTGTTTCACATGCTTGACATAATCTTCACGATTCTTACTGAAAATCGTAATATCATCTAACTAGACTATGACAAAATCATCAAGGAATGGTCACAACGCATCATTCATAACTCGCATTAATGTTGCACGTGCATTGCAAAGCCTAAATGACATAACTAACCATTCAAACAAACCTTTTTTTGTCTTAAAAGGAGTTTTCCAAATATCATCTTTAGCAATCCTTACCTAATGATAATCGCTTCTCAAATCTAACTTAGTAAAATAAGCAAGTTCCTTTAACTGATCTAGCAAATCATCAATGTGAGGAAGAGGATAATGATTCGTTACCATGATCTTGTTCAAAGATTGGAAATCCGCACACATGTGCCATGTACCATCTTTCTTTAGAACCAAGACAATAAGCGACCCACAAGGAGATGTGCTCTTGAATTTGATTTTTAATCTCTACATTCTCCAAAATTGACATTCATACATGCCAATATTTGGAAGTGGCGCATCTCGCTGCAAGTGAATCTCATGTTGGATTCCTCTTTTTGGAGGTAACCCTTCAGGTTCTTGAAACATCTTTTCATAATTGTTAACAACTTCAACCATCTCATGCTTGATTTTAGAATCACATCTTGTGAAAGCTTGATATTCAATAGTATCTTTAGCTTTAATCATCAATAACACAAAATTCTTACTAGCATTTACAAGCCTTTTCATCTAACCAACACTAACAAGATCTAAGTTCATCTTCTGGTGATGTGCTCTAACAATATACTCAACTCCATCTTTAAAAATATGATAGTTCTTCTCATGGTGATAGAATATGGATTTTCGGTCATACAAGTATGGAGTCCCTAAAACAATCCCACAAATATCAAGTGGTACAACATCAAGCTCTACCTCATATATAAAATTAGCAGTGATGGTGAATTTGAGTTTACATTTTCTTGTCACTTGTAATATGGCATAATCACATACCCAACCCAAAGGGTAAGGTTTAGTATGAGGTGTATTTTCTAGATTAAGTTTCTTGACAATTGCTTCAAAGATAAGATTGACTTGGGATCCACTATCAAGCAATGTATCAACTCTTGTATGTTTTGTAGTGACCCTGATATGAAAAAGCTCATTTATCTCTTTATCATTTTGAGATTCAATAGGCTTACTAAAATAACTAGTCCTTGCATTAGAAGCTATACCTTTCATTCCCATGGTTGTGATTTTTCTTTCATCACCTGAATTAGATCCTAGATCTTGTTGAGTTGTAGCAACAGTCTTTTGTTTCCCCTTGTTATTGAACTTCTATGGTCTCAATTTTGGATGTAGTTTCCAACAATGCTCTTCATCATGGCATTATTTTAAACAATGTTTACATGTAAGTTTCTCTCCCTCTTTCTTGACAGTAGCATTATTTTTTCCTTTAAACTTACCCTTTCCTTTGTCTCCAGATTTGGAAGGTTTCTTTCTAGTTTCTTGAGGAATATTCTTTCCTCTTTGTTCTAAATGAGTTACATGAACGCATACTTCATCTAGATTGGTGGGATTAAACATAAGTATAGTATGTCTCAAATAACTATGTAATCCACCTATGTATTAAGGAGAGTATCTTGTGAAGACAAATGAACACCCAATATTAAAGCTCTTCTTCTAAATTCTTATGTGTAACTTTGGACACTCTGACCATTAGCTTGTCTAAAAAAATTCCAATCCATAATTTTTTTTGCATGTAAGCTAATGGAAAAAAAATCTTCTTAATGCAACTATAAATTCATTCCAAGAAGAGACAATTTTACCATTTTTTTCAAATCTTATTGAGTTTTGACCTCCCACCAGATGGGGGTTGCACTTTCCAAGTGAAGAGAAGAAAGTTGGATCTTAGTGGTATCATCATCAATCTTTTGAATCCTACAAAAAACTTCAATTTGACGAACCCAAATATCTAACTTTTCAGCATTTACTTCCCCATTGTACATAAGAAATTCAAACTTGACATCAAGTTTAATCAAAGGATACTTAGCATGTCCTTTTAGAGATGGAGGAGTATTTATATGAGATGAAGTAGGTGAAGGAGGTGAGGATGGAGTTGTAGATGGAGGTGGAGGTGGATGTGGAGGCTTTCTCCCATCGCCTACATTACCTTTTGGTTGATTTGAATTTCCCCTTACAACCTTGTTTTCCTCTCATTGTACAACACTTTCACCATCTCAGACATATCATAAAAAACCTTTATAAAATCTCCCTCATCCTCAAACATCATTTCTTGTCCTTCTTCATGTTTTATGACAACTGGAGTTTGTGGAATTTGTGACCTCCTTGAACCAATTTGAGGGTTTGGTTCTTCAAGAACTCATCCTCCTCTTCTCAATTTAGACCTTGTAATCATTCAAAAAAATACATGAAAATTTTTCAAACCTTCACAACAACCATGCTCTGATACCAAACTGATCTGAAATTAAAATTGAAGGTTTCTTGCAAAAAATTTCAAGCTAGCTTACGTATTATGGGAAACAGATCGAAAATGAAAAAGAACATAAACTTAGTAAACTTAGTTAAATTCAGCATATTGAAATAGTGGAAAATAAACAACATGCAGCATCACAAAACAACAATTTGATGATGGAGTTCACCCATCCTGGGCTACATCTCCAAGTCCAGCTTCCAGTGTTGGCCCTTTAAATTATATGCTAAAATGTCAAATTACATCAACATATAATGCTCAAATTGTAATAATAGCACTTCCATTGTGTCTAAAACACCCAAAAATCCTATGTAGCCTCTTCTTAGGCTTAAAAAGGTTGAAAAATGGTCAAGTTAGGCCTCCTTCTTCATTTCCCTACTAATTGCTCTGCAAAATTGACCCTTTGTTAAAACTGACAATGAAAACTGACTTTTGCGGCATTGTACAATGATGTTTTCGCGTGGATTCAGCCACAATTCCGTCAATTATGGTGCAAATTATTGGACCGTTAAGTGCACCAATAGAGTCATGCCCCTATTCCTCCACCCCCAACCATGTGGCAACGAATATGACTATGGGGAGTGTGGGCTAGAGGCCACGCACCTCACCAATCCCTGCACTTGGTGACATTGCGGTTAAAAAGGTTGTGGGCTGGGCTCAAGCAGGATGCCACGCGCCCAACCCTCCCAAGTTCTCGTCCGTGGTTATGTGATATATGATGGAACCCGAGGCTAGGGACTTTCACCCATCCTCTTCTGCGTTCGCCCATGGACATGTGCTATAACATATGACTAGGGTTGGGTTGGTCAAGCGTACCCACCACCCCGGCCCTCCCCCAAATGCACCAACAAAACCACTTTAAATAAGTGCGGCCCACTACGTATGACAAGGACCAATGTGTGGTGTAGTTGTAGAGTAGAGGTTTTTGTTGCCAAAGGTCACGAGATCGAACCTCGGGGAGGCAAGTCGGCCAAAAAACCAATTTTTTTCACAAATATCGAGGGCCACATGTCACCCTCTCATAGGGCCAAGTGGTTCCCTCCAATTGGCCAAAACCAAAACCTATCAACCAATAAAAACACGCCAACTTCCCATGTACGATCATGCCACGTGTCGAGTTATGATTGGATCTGTGTTGCACAGTCACCCTGTTGACGTCAATGTACAGAATGCTATGTGGCACCCATACACTGCCCAATCAACCTAGCAAGTTGAGTTTTTATTGTTTTCCAAAAACTTTAAAACACAATAGCTTCCTCATACGATTTTGCATTGAAGTGATTCAAGCATCATGGAATCAAAACGATGAGATCTATGATTTGGCACCAGTTTCAGAAGAATTTGAGCCCTTTGATTTTTGATGATATTTTTTATCCTCTAGATCAATGCCAGGACCGGAATTGGAGTCTATGAGGTGAACTCATGAAATTAAATGCAAGGACTAGCATTGGTGAAAGAGGGGGAGCACGTAGGTGGGGGCACAGTGTAGTCCAGATACCTACTAATTTAGTGGATTAGAGCCAATGTGTACCCTAGATCCCTACATAGCAAAGAGGAGAAGAAGCAAGTAGAGACATTGTCCATTTCATATTTTTCAAGGTGAAGTAGGTGGAACATAGTGTATATGGATTCCTAGTTACTAGAGGGTAAACTTTATGTTTTTTTTTATATCTACAGTGTCAAAAAATGGAGATTTAATTGTCTCTATATTCTTGGTTGAATAGGTGGAGACATTGTGGGATATGATCCTGTACTAAGTAAGTGAAGATGAGGTGGTTTCTGGATTCTTGTGTGAACTAGATGATTTCAATTGGTGTGAATTCCCTTAAGCACTTAATCCTTGGGCTATGAATCTGGCTTGGGGGTGGTTAGTTGTAAGAAAGGTTGCAGTGTATTTTTCTTAAGGTTGGGTGGAGAGTTGAAGTCCCTCCCTCGGTTTCTAGTATTTTAGGTTAGACATATAAGTGTATTTACTTATGTTACACTGTGAATAGTGGATGATGATGTTATGTGTTATAACGTTGTATATATAAGAGCATTGAATGTAAGGGAATGTAGTATTCTTGGTTGTGTGTAATGAGATGGTTATGTGAATGATTCTCATAGTTATGAGACGTTGGAGGTCTCTATGTAGATGCATCCATACTAAATTGAGTATGAAGTCATTTGTATGATTATGTATGGATGTTTAATATGTTCAAATGAATGGTTGCAATGTGTTAAATTATATTGGTTGTCATGATATAGTCTTAATGAATTAAAGTATCATTGGATTGTCAAAGGTCTGTGAATGATATTGTGCATGGTATGACAAATCGGTAGATCTAGTAGTCTAGTTGCGACTCATTATGAGGTCGTTATGGTGTTGCAATGTTGAAGCTGCATAGCGCTACTAATTTTGTTTTATCTTAGTGTTGATGCATGATGGTTATAGGCATGTCTTTATATCCTATATTGTATTCCTAGCTTCGATCAATGTTTGAAAGGTTGGAGTTGGAACAAATGTACCATTCGTGTAGAACTTTATGTTCTCAGTATCACTGTGTGGTAATGGAAGTTTGGGCTAAGTCTTGAAACTCATAAAATTTTCTAAGTGTTGTAGGAAGTCTAATTTGATCTCTATTGAATAATCCCCATAAACTTGAACGGAATTGAGAATTGTATAATGGCAGAAAACTCTATTAAGAACTAATACAAAATGGATAATTAGTTACTAAAAAAATGACTAAAATTTGCATATAAACGACCATTTTTCAGTCGGTGACCAGTAGTAGCTAATTTATAGTATCTTATAATGCGACCAACTTTTAATGATTTTTAGCTCAGTCATTAATTGGTTGTCTCAATTTCATCATCTAGTAGTATATTTAGTCATAAATTTAGTTATTGATTTAGTCATTAATTGCCACAATTAATGGCCAAATATACAAAAAAAAATATTACTATACGATCGCCTGAGAAAACCAATTAATGACCAAAGAAATATGACCAAAATGTTAGTCGTGTTATAAGATATTGTAAATTAGCCACTAATATTAATATATATGCAAATTTTAGTCATCGTTTGAGACCAATCAATGACCAAAGAAATATGATTAAATTTTAGTCTTGTTATAAGATATTGTAAATTAGCTACTAATAGTCATATATATACAAATTTTAGTCATCATTTGAAACCAATTAATGACCAAAGAAATATGAAAAAAATTGGTCGTGTTATAAGATATTGTAAATTAACTACTAATAGTCATATATATGCAAAATTTAATTATCATTTGTAATCACAAATTTATCATTTGCAATAGTCATTTATATCTTTTTGGTAGTTTCATATTCATTATATAAATGACTAATTTAGTAGTTTATATTTGTTTCATTTACTTTCATTTATAATAATTATAAACAACTAATTTAGTCATATATTCATTTTATTTGTGTTCATCATTAATCAATATAAACTACTAATTTAGTAGTTTTAGATTAATTTTGTGTGCTCATTATTAATCAACATAAATTAATGAGTATGATTTTGTGACTAAAAAATTAAAATTAAAAAAATCAAACAATGTGCATCTTCATCTAATATAAACATGCAAAGTTACATATGTTAGTTACAATACTAAAGGGAGGTAGAAGGGATCTTAAAATCCATGCAAAGAGACAAGAGTCTGGGGTCGGATGGGTGGAGTGTGGAATTCTTTCAGCATTTCTTTGAGCTTATAGGGGATGAACTTACTGGGGTGGTGGAGGAATCCCAGGATAAAGGATTTGTAACAACCCCAAAATTAAAACATGCAACTAATTAGATCAACTATGTGATTTACACACCTTTATTTAACCAATTAGCATAGATATTTTAGAAATAGAAGTAAAGACAACTTATCTATAACGATGATATTCCTTACTTGTAATTTTGGAGTTGAACGTTATTTGAATCTCGATAACCACAACAAAGTTTTGGGGACGACACTCCACCCAACCGTAGGTTTAGCTGCACATAATCATTCTACAATTGGCCATCCCCGAGCCTTCAATTAACGTACTACTGCCAGGGAATCCTTTGTCTCACAACATTTTTCTCCCAAGAGAATGGATGATGGAATGATTTCTCATCGTCCTCATCGTCTATTAAATAGACAAAACATTAGAAAAGAAACCGCATACACACATTCCATGTGTCAACATACAACTTTTTTTTTTTTTTTAAGTTTTACTTAAGTTAAATTTTCTCTTAATTTATTTCTTTCTTATTTTATTCATTTTTACCTTTTTATAGCTTTACTTATTTTTACTATTTTTATAGTTCTCTTAGTTAACTTTTTCTTATTTTATTTTACTTTTTGTTAACGTTACTTATTATTACTATTTTATAGTTTACTTTTATATATACTTATTTAGAACTCTAGTATTGTTATTTACTATTTTATTTTTTTTTTTATTGTTATTATTTCTTCATTATTTATTATCTATTTACTATTTTTATATTTTCTTTATTGTTTATTATTTATTTGCTTATATTTTAATATTATTTATTTATTTTTCATTATTATTATTATTATGGGACATTAAATACCTCCCCTCTTTAAGGAACTTCATCCCGAAGTTAAATTTAATATTTTAACATTTTATTTATTTAGTTATTTATTACTTCATGTTTTCCCTATACCCTCTACCGAACTAATATAACCAACAGGCATTGAAAGTTTTCACAACACCTGGGAAATCTCAAGGAATATCTATCCTTTTTCCCACTTTCGGAACCAGGCATAAGCCTCATCGGTCTGTATCCTAGTCCAAGGCTTGCGCGTGACTCAAACCTCATCTGCCCCAAGGCAGGCATCCGGTACAGTACTCAATGACTATGGGCATCTCGCAAGGTTGACCCACTCCCTCCAAACCTACTAAAGTGCACAACCCCATGCATCAAAGTCCTTACACCCCCACCAGACTTCGACATCCCAATCCAATACCAGGCACCTAGCCTAAAATATCAGGCACTTGGCCTCCTCAAGATGGTCCCGTAACTCTTCAAGAGCTATCCATCAAGAGTTATACAAGACAAAGGAACCACTGGCATATGTAGTGTTGATTGAGTATGTCCCTAACCCATATGGTGTTACATATTCTCCCTCGCGGTATGGACTCCTACAAGATCATCAAATAAATTGGCCTCTCTATCCATTCGTGGATTTCCTATCAATCACCACATCTCAACATACATCCAATGCATTAGCTATAACAGCATAGTTAAATAGAAAATAATCCACATGCCAAGTCTTACATGCCATCATGAGAACATAACATCATTGTTATCAAAAAAATTTGCATGTCATAAATCTACATACAATTACCACATGCTTCACATCATCATATCCTCCTAAGCTATAACATCAAAATTCAACATCAAAGACATATCATCACATAATAAATGAACCACATGTCAATATACCTCAACATAACATCATAATCCCTATGCATATCATATTCATCATCAGCATACAACATCATTATCATAACAAAATAAATAAATAAGCACCACCTATGCATCACTACCCTCTCATCAGAATTATGTCCAGTTACCACATACCATCACACCATGAAACATCATCACCACATTATACTTCATCATCCTTATGTTGGCATAACAAATAATTGAAACCATAACCCCATATAGTACCAAATGTTTTCTGTGGATCATGATTGTTCATAGGTCTTTGTTTCAGCCGGATGTATACCCCAAGAAGTTTGTACACCCCTCCATGCAGGGGGGTGTCAAGGGGACTTGTCCCCCCCCAGTTGGGGGGTCCAGGGGCCAGCGGTCCCCCGGCGGGGGTTCAGGGGCAGCACCCTGAAGCTAAAAACAAATGTAAAATTGCCTTCTAAAAGTATATTATTTTCTATTCAATCTGGGTCGTTCATTAGGTGGATGATTTGACGGTAGAACTTATGTTTAGTTTAGGATTTTTTTCCCTAGAAGGCAACCCCTCTTTTCTTATGAGGGCATTGTATTTTGAGGTTGTGTAATAGATGTGTATTCTCTGAGCGAGAAACGAAGAGGTGAGGCTGTGAGAGAAAATAGAGGATATTACAGTGGATCTGCTGTAGGTTGTGTCTCTTCATTTTAATGGATCATAGAAAGAAAGGACTGGCTATTCGGGGTGGATGTAGCCCAAACTGGATGAACCACGTATATCTGTGTCTCTCTTGTTTTATGCATTTTTCTGTGTTTATATTTCTGCAATATTTTATGTGTTCCATTGCTCTGTAATAAATAATTTTCTAACACCACAAAATATCAATAAAATTTAAGCAATTATGCATGATCATAAATTATCCCATAGTGAAAATAAATAATATAAACAACCACCTAATTTTAAATTATAATTAATATATACCTATTCTTAAAATTTTCCTTAAAAGTAATATAATAAATATATTAATGAATCACACTATTCATTTTTTCCATTTTTATACGAAATAAATTCCCTTAATGAAAATTAAACTTTATTCTAATTTATAAATCTAAATTACATTTACATTTACTTAATATAAGAATTTAAATCATGTCAACAACAAGTCTAATATAACACCATCTATACAAAATAAAATAAAATATATCATTCATTCAAAATTTTAAATTTATTCTAAATCTTATATTATTCCTTAACAAATTCTCGTTTCTTCACTTTTTCTTTTAATTTGATGAGAAATTACACATACTTTTCATCATAATATTTTATTATCTATTACTTCCTCTTATTCTTATTCCATTATATACTTTCAAACCTACGTAGAAGGAAAGACATATATTACAATTTAAGAAAAATATGTTTTATAAAGTTGTATTATTATGTTACGTTGAACTAGTTATCAAAAGCATAGTTAACTATATGTTCTAAACGAGTTATTAGTCCTTGCCTGGGACTATTAGTGATTGATCGATTGTTGACCAGTTATTAATTATCTTTGACCAAGTAAAATTTCCTGTACATATCAGGTTTAAGCCAATGTTTGAAATAAAATTATCTGCTCAATAAATTTTTATCCAAAGTTTGTGTTTCGACCTCTTATTGCAGGCTTCGCTCCGTTCGAGACATATTTTTCCCCATCTCCCACTTATATCCAAAGTTTTGTATGCTTTCAACATTTCCAAATTTTACACACATATACCTTGGATTTCTGGTAATCCACATGCCGGTTTAGGTGAATAAAGTATTGCATTTTAAAATAAATAGTATAGTGGTTTAGGTGGATAGCATTTTAAAAATAAATAAGAGTAAGTAACTTATTAAATATAAAAAAAAAAAGTTCATAAACATTTTCTTATTAATAATTGTACGTTTTCAAACATCATTTTGTATAATTTTATGACTATTAATATTATTTATTGATATTGCAGCATGATGTTGTTAAATGCAGTCTATGTAATCCCATACAAAGTGCAATAATGGCAAAATAAACTTTAATTTTTTACCTACCTCGATGTATAAATAAAATGCGTTAAAAAAGATTACACAAAATTACAATAATTTTACTTTTTACAATATTTATATTGTGTGGTATTCTATTAAAGAAAAAGATCTATTACGATGACTAACAATGTGGTCGATCAACTGACATTTAAAAAGGAATAAGTTTATTTCTATTTTAAGAACTTATATCAAAACCAACATTCATACAGAATAAAACAAGCATTCATATATTTTACTTCAAAATATATGGTAAAAAAATAATACACGTAGGCGTCTTGTCCTTTATATATAAAATATTTGTATATTAATATATTTAAATAAAAAAATTGGAATAGTCAGTATTAAAAATTAAATTATTTTGATAGTGAAATTAAAAATGAAGTATATTATTAAATTAAATTGAAATTAAAAATGGAAGTATATTATTAAATTAAATTGAAATTAAAATTTTACGTTTTTTTTTTTAAGTTTGGTAGATCACAGTTTTCATAGTGTCTAATATATCACTTATTAATTGATTAAGTGTATGTTGCATTTTAGCTTAAGTTTTTGGTACGTATTCTGAGTGTCCTGCATGCAGGACAGATGTTTGCATATGGTGGTTCAACTGGGCCAGATGTTTGTGCGGCTAATTCAATGTGTTTCACAGAGCCCTGCCGCGCGGCTAATTCAATGTGTTTCACAGAGCCCTGCCGCAAAGCCCAGGGTATTTTATTTCAGCGGCAAAGAGTTCCGGGGCCGGAGGAGTTGTAAGAGCAGAGTTTTCGGGCCATAGAAATAGCAGAGGCGCCCTCTTTGTAAGTGTTTTCCTGCCTTTTGCTTCGCATTTGCATGGCTTTTCCAAAGCTAACATACCCAGATTTGCTTCAATAAGCCTTTTGAGGCCCTAGTTATTTGTCAGCAGAGAAAAAGGACTTCTACGGTTTTGGTTTGTCTTGTCTTTTTCCACTAACTTCGTCATCATCTGTTCGGGTTTTCCGTATCTTTTCTGAACAGTGTGCTTTTTGTGTCTTTTTTTCCTAATTTTCGTTGTTTGCGGGTACTTGTATTTTCTAGTTAGGCTGAATTTGAATACTTCTGAGCGATTTGGGAATTTAAAGTTTATCGTTTTTTTATTTCTACTTTTAGCATGGTGACGAGTATACTCCAGGTCAGGTATGCTTTTAATTGTGTTGCAGATGCAGTCAGTTTGTGTTTTCTGTGAATATGAAGAAATTGTTTGTTTGATTATGTCCAGGTTGAAAATTTTTACCGTGAGTGAGATATGATTTTATGATGTATATAGCTGAATATTTGGTATAAAACATGTATTTTACTTGCCGAGGAAAAATGTAAATATAACTAGTAAATTTGTTTATATTTTTAAGTTTGTTTGTTGGTTAGTTGTGCATTTTTTCTATTTGTTTATATTTTTAAGTTTGTTTGTTGGTTAGTTGTGCACTGTTTCTTTATTACCTATCAAACATTAAATCAAAGGGGCTTTTTTCCCGAATAATCTTGCTCAAGGGTAGGTCGAACCCTGGCAAATTGTCAGCACCGAACCTTTTCAAACGCAGAGCCGGAGAGCTCCCCTATTTTACGTTACTGATAAGGAATATCGTTTAGTACCTCTTCCTTTGCTTTAGGCCACACTTTCCATGGTTCTGTTGGGTCTACGTAGTTTTAATTTTTAAATACATTTCAATATATATCTACTATATTTAGAGAGTTATAATGCATTTCAATTTTTAAATAGAAAAATATATATTTACAATATATAATATACTATGTATATATACATACATTTCAATATATATATATATATACAGAGTTATATTACATTTCAATATATAATTAGATACTTTTTAGATATATTTGCTTTTATTTACAATATATTTATATACAAATATAAATGTTTTAATTAATTTTTATTATTACAATTACAATATA
>APFE030541246.1:28462-39597 GCA_000404065.3 Pinus taeda | reverse complement strand
GAACAAGAACCACACGAAACAAATTTGTGCTTATCACATTTTCAATCGTGACATATTTCTGAATGTGAACAACTGCTTAACCGACTTATTTTAGTCTCCTTTCCCAACTATTAATTCTATTTTGGTAAGTTCAGGTTGTTATTGAAGTATAATTGCTGCGTAAATTGGTGTTAGATTTGGAGGGTTTGCTTGTTTTGGTCAATAATTCTAAAAAAAATTCTAAAATTTTTTCGGTAATTAAGTTAATACATTTATTAATTCTAAAATATTTTCGAAATTTTGTTGTTAATTAAATTAATAAATTAATCAATTCTAAAATATTCTTGAAATCTTTTTTAAATGACATACCACTTTAATATTTTTTTGGTAACTAATTAATAGATTAATCAATTCTAAAATATTATTGAAATCTTTTCTTGTAACATACCACCTTCCTACTAAACTGATCCACTCTTACTTTAAATTTTAAATTAGAGATCCCAAATTTTAAATTAGAGATCGTTTGCTCATAATATAAGAAATTCAACTTCTCACGCTAACGTACTGAACTAAGCTCTGAACTCTAACGTATATTGAATGGAGATATTTTCAACTACAGCACGTGTGGCATTTATATGTGCATCCAAAAACGTTGCAATATCTACGTATAACTATCAACTATCAACTGGCGAATTCAGTGACCAGGCGGGTTTTATATAAAAGTTATTGACGAATTATTATTATTATGAAAAAAGTTATTGACGAATTATTATTATTATGAATATTGATACAACTGCTTTACAACGGTCAAGAAAGCATTATACTTACCTTTCTAAGTATTCCATAAATGATGTGAGACAAATTCTCAAATCAATTCAGTGTGCCCATCGGCTACAAGATTCACGAGGTCAAGTTGTTTGTATTGTGTTTTTGTGGTAGACTCCGGCAGGGACTACCGCCACAGCAGTGGCTCCCTTGTTTTTCTATGTGGGCTTAATGCACATCATGGAAGTAAATTATTTAATCCTATGATCGTTTGAGATTTGGAGGGTGTTTTTTAGGATTTTAAAAAAAAAAAAAAAAGAGATAAGATTCATTGTACGTCAATGTGAAACCACCCGTGGTTTATTAAAAAATGTTTATGGTTTTGTCATTTAAAAAATGTTTATGGTTTTGTCATTTAATGTATAGAAATTTATTTGCATGGAATCCACAATTTTTTTTGAGTGAACAGAAACTAAGCTTAAATTTATGCAACTTGTTGGAAACACTGAGAGGTTTTTCTTTTCAATCCTTATTTTTATCACTTAAAAGCATTTATATTTGGAACATATAAATAGATAATAGGAATAGATACTTTTATTAATGTGATCTTTGCAATAAATCAAGTAATATATATATAATATATATATATATTATATATGGTTTCAATCAGGTGCCAAGCACCAACTTGGACTCTTTGTGTGGCTCCAACCTCTAGAGCACCAACTATGTCTTGTCAAGGCACCAACCTTGAATTTAGGAGCACCAACTCCCAGGACACCAATCCTTTCAGTTTTTAGGCACCAACCTCAAGGGCTCCAACCCTCTGCTGTAAACTCTCTGGATCTGTTTGGTTGTAATTCTATGCTCCCAGCCCTGTTGGACCTATGACTCACTTTTGTCCTCTTGTTCCTTCCACTTCTGCCAGAACTTCGGCTTCCTTTTTTTCTTACAGTTTGCCAGCACCCTCTAAACTCTTTGTTCTCTATTATAAAAGCCTGATATGCCTGACCTTTGGCTTCCTCCTTGCTCGCTTGAGCTTCGGCTTCCTTAATGCTTGCTCAACCTTCGGCTTTCTCAACGCTCGCTTGACCTTTTGGCTTCCCTCCTCCGGTTTCTTTAGCTTCCTTTATCAACAGAGAGGTCCCACATGTCACGTCACTATCCAATCGCAATCGCAACTTTCTGGAGGTATTTTATAAGTCGTGCCTCTACCATCGTCAATGGCCGATTGCTCCTACTGGACGCAATATTATATACAACTCTATCGCAATCGAAGGTTTGCACATAACATGGTGAATTCCCCTTCTGCCAATGGGACAGATGCGACATGATATTAAATAGTAGTTAATATACTCATCGGGTCCATATGTATATATCGCAATCGTAGTTTATAGTGTGCCATCCCTTTATAACTTCTGACACGGTGGACGCGATAAAACATTAGGGCGTATTACAATGGTGATGACATAATCAGCTCGGACACAGTTCCCGAGGTTTAACTTTATCGGGTTCATTCTCCACCGTAGATTTCAACCCCCAAAATCTGATGGTCTACAGCGATTTCGGGTGGACTACTTGCACGAGAGTTACCTGCCCAAAATGAGCGGTTTTTCTCTCTCCTCTAGTTGCTACGTGTCAACCATTAAATGGAATCGAGCGCTCTCTTCTAAATACCAATTATCATTTTGCATCTGCCCAAAATCTCGGTTATAGCTTTAAATCTTCCTTCCTTCATTGACTAACGCCCGATCTTGTTTGTACCCGATGACTATAGATCTTCTACCATCGACAGCTGCAACACCTTCTCTGGATTCCTCTTCCACTACTACTTAACTCAATCTTTGTCGTTCATTTCTTGACACCAGTCAGCACGATTTAATCTTGGCCGATCATTTCCTCCGTCCTCGTCTGTTGATCTCCAAGATCCAACGGTTCCTGTGTGTTCAATCTTCATCTGTTTTCTCACTTAACTTTGATTCATTTCTTCGGTGTTTTTCCTGTGGTTTTGGGTTTTCCTTAGGGTTTCGGCCTTTCACCTTTCCGCTACTCAATTCTTTGTGAGCCTAATTTCTACGAATTCATACATCATTGACTCTCTCTGAGCTTCACTCTGATTCTTCAACCAGATTCAAAGACCCATTATGATTCTTCTTTGCTTCTTTTGATGAATTCTTCCTCTCGGTTCTTCTTGCGCATATATTACACGTGATACTCCTGATATGGCTCCTCCAATGTGGCTCCTCTTAATCTTCCACTCTTACACTTGCTTCTCTTCTCTGCTTTGATAGCTCTACTCTGATAGCTCCTTGGCTTCATATTGACATTAATGACAATCTAGATCAACAATCTCCCCCTTTGTCATTGATGGAAATATTCTTCTTCTCTCCCCGTTTGACATGAGTGGAAAAGAAGTGCACAAGGACTCCCCTTGTCAAAATGCTCCCCCTGTCTTGCAACATCTTTATGAATCAACTTAAGTAATGTTAAAGAGATAAACCCCATATTTTGACGAAGATGTTCAAATGCTTCTCGAGGAAAAGGTTTTGTGAAAATATCAGCTATCTGGTCCTTAGTATTGATATATGCCAAGATTATGTTTTGTTCAGTGACTTGTTCACGAAGGAAATGATACTTGATTGGTATATGTTTGGTCTTTGAGTGCACCACTGGATTTTTGCTGAAGCTGATCGCACTTGTGTTATCACAATAAATGGTAATTGGTTGATTTGTACCTATGTTGACATCTTTTAGAGCTTCCTTCATCCATAGTATTTGAGTACAACAATCTGTGGCAGCTATATACTCGGCTTCAGCTATAGATAGTGATATGAATGTCGGTTTTTTGCTGAGCCAAGATACTAAACAGTCTCTCAGGAAGAATGCATTTCCACTAGTACTTTTCTGATCATCGACACTTCTGGTCCAATCAACATCAGTGGATGCAATCAAAGTAAGAGTTGAGCTCTTAGGGTACTAGAAACTGAAATCAGGAGTTCCTTTCAGGTACCTGAGAATTCTTTATACAGCCAACAAATGGGATTGTTTAGGAGTTGATTGAAATCTTCTCACTATTCCTACTACTTGCATAATGTCGATTCTTGTAGCAGTTAAGTACAGAAGGGCTCCAATTATTGACCTGTAATGAGTTTCATCTACCGATGGGGAGCCATCATTTTTTCTCAATTTGCAACTTGTGGTCATAGGTGTGCTCATGGGTGCATAGTCTTCCATTCCATATCTTTTAAGCATGTCTTTAAGATATTTGGCTTGAGATATAAACATGCTTGTCGTGGTTTGAGATACTTGTAGTACAAGGAAGTGAGATAACTCTCCTATCATTGACATCTCAAACTCTTTTTACATATTTTGAGAAAACTCATGTCTCATATCATCATTATTACTAGCAAAAATCAGATCATCAAAATAAAAAAGTGTGACTAGTAACTTATCCTCATTTGTCTTTATGTAGAGATTACTTCCTCCCACCCCCTTCTTGAAGCCTTGTTGTTGTAGATAGTGATCCAATCTTGCATACCAAGCTTTAGGAGCTGGTTTCAACCCATATAATGCATTTTCCAACTTACAAACAAATTATTTTCCTTCTGGTTGCTCCATGTAGACTTCTTCCTTGAGTTCCCCATTTAGAAATGTTGATTTTACGTCCATTTGATAGATTTTGAATCCTTTTGAGCAAGAAAATACCAAGAACATCCTGATAGCTTCCACACGAGCTAGTCGTGCAAATGTTTCTCTGAAGTCAATTCCTTCAATTTGTGAATAGCCTTTACAAACAAGCCTTGCCTTGTTTCTGATGATTTGTCCATCTTCATTCATTTTGTTTATTTGATCCTTTAGTTTTGGTGTGTCATTATTACGAGCCATGCAATGTCTATCTTGATGACCAAAATTTTTACAATGGAAATAATGCCCAAAAAAGATAGTTTTGTACCTGTTGTAATAGCCATGATTTGAATCAACATTATTCCTTGGAGTTACTCTCTCTTCATTCTTTGGATCTGGGATGAGCCTTTGATGAAATAATATTTCTTCTTTTGGTTTGCTGGAAAGTACATCGACATAACTTTTTGGATTATTCTTAGTACTTGGTGATTCTCCTTTAAAACCTATTCCATATTTGTCATGTTGAGGTTTTTGATTATTAAGGATAGTTTCAAGTATTTGAAAGCTTTTCCAACCCGTTTTAACTTACTCCAATTCCTTCCTCAGAGATACTATTTCGACTTCACATTCTTCGCAAGCTTCTTCTTTTTCTTTTAGCTTATTTTTCAAGAGATCTTCCCTTATTTTTGTTTCCTCATTTTCCACCTTGAGAGAAATGAGTTTATTCCGTAATTTCTCATTTTCTTCAATGGCACTTATTAACAATTCATCTACATTTCCATCTAGCCCTGAGTCATCATCATTTGTGAATGCCATGAATAATACTTCTTGCCTTCCAGCATGGTCATTTTCTTCATTTGATTCTTCATTACCTCCTTTGCAGTGAGGGAATTGGTTAGTTGATTTATTTTTTATGAATACAAATTCATCTTCATTAGACTCATCTTGCTAAGAGAGGAAATTCTTCTTATTGAACCCTTTCTTTTTGTATACCATCCTTTTAGAATTTTCTTCATCATCACTATCATGCTTATGAGGACATTTTGCAGCATAATGACCTATTTTTCCACATTTGAAACAAATAAGAGGGTATTTACCTTTTAGCTTAGATCCTTTCTTCAACGTTCATACAAATTGCACCAATTCGGATTCAACATCGGAGTCATCACTACTGACATTCCTTTCTTTCACCCTTTTTTCTTTTGAGGCCTTCAATAATGCATCTTTAGAACTTGGGCAACCTTTTCTCATCTCATAGGCAATGAAGATTCCATGGAATTCATCCATCTTGAGAGTATCTAGATCCTTCATTTCTATGGCACTTACTTTGGTGTCAAATCTGTCTGGGAGAGATCTTAAGACCTTTTGAACAATGGTTCTTTCTTCAACGTTTTCTTCCAATCCTTTAAGAGAGTTGACCACTTCAGCTACTCGGAGAAAGTATGATGCAATATCTTCTTCATCATCCATTTTCAGACTTTCAAATTGCCTTTTATGAGTTTGAACCTTTTCCTTCTTGACTTTGGAGTCCCCTTCGTATAAGCTAATTAGCTTATCTCATACTTCTTTGGCAGAGTTACAATTCATGACTTTTGTAAATTCAGAATCAGTGATTCCTCTAGTGATGGAGTTTAAGGCTTTTGCATTTGCAACGTAAACTTTCCTCTCATCTTGATCTGTTGGAAGAGTGGAAGGAGATATGTACTCATTTAAGACCGAATGCCAAACTTCAGTTCCAAGGGAAATTAAGTAGTAGGACATTCTCTTTTTCCAGAAACCAAAATTTGTGCCATCGAACAAAGGAGGTCTTCCTGACACTTCTTGATTTCTCATCATTACTAAGAATCCTTCTTCAAGCTGTTAGGTTGATAAGAGCCATTCTGTACAAATATTGTGGGAATATTGGGAGGGGGGGGGGGGGGGGGGTGGGGGGTTGAGGGGTGATCAGTATTTATTATCCAATTCATTATTTTTATTTAGTAAGGAACATTTATATTTGAACAAGAATAGATACCATGAATGATGCTTTTATTAATGTGATCTTTTGCAATAATCAAGTACTATATATATATATATATATATGGTTCCAATCAGTTGCCAAGCACCAACTTGGACTCTCTGTGAGGTTCCAACCTCCAGAGCACCAACTTTCTCTTGTCAAGGCACCAACCTTGAATTTAGGAGCACCAACTCCGAGGACATCAATCCTTTCGGTTCTGAGGCACCAACCTTAAGGGCTCCAACCCTCTGTTGTAGACTGTCTGGATCTGTTTGGTTGTAATTCTTTGCTCCCAACCCTGCTGAACCTATGACTTACTTCTGTCCTCCTGTTCCTTCCATTTCTGCCAAAAATTCGACTTCCTTTTTTTCCTTATAGTTCACCAACATCCTCTAAACTCTTTTTTCTCTATTATAAAATCCTGATATGCCTGACGTTTGGCTTCCTCCTTACTCGCTTGAGCTTTGGCTTCCTTAACGCTCGCTCAACCTTTGGCTTTCTCAATGCTCGCTCGACCTTTTGGCTTCCCTCCTCTAGTCGCTTTAGCTTCCTCTGTCAACAAAGAGGTCCCACATGCCACGTCACTATGCAATTGCAATCGCAACTTTCTGGAGGTCTTTTATAAGTCGTGCATATACCATTGTTGATGACCGATTGCTTCTACTAGATGCAATATTATATACAACTCTATCGCAATCGAAGGTTTTCACATAACATGGCTAATTCCCCTTCTGCCAAAGGGACGGATGCAAAATGACATTAAATAGCAGTTAATATACCCGTCGGGTCTGTATCTATATATCGCAATCGTAGTTTATAGTGTGTCATCTCTTTATAACTACTGACACAGCGGATGTGATATATCATTAGGGTGTATTATAATGGTGATGACGTAACCTGCTCAGACATAGTTCCTGAGGTTTAACTTTATTAGGTTCATTCTCCACCATAGATTTCAACCCCCAAAATTTGAAAGTCTATAGCGATTTTGGGTGGACTACTTGCACGAGAGTTACCCGCTCGAAATGAGCAGTTTTTCTCTCTCCTCTAGTTGCTACGTGTCAACAATTAAATGGAATCGGGCGCTCTCCTCTAAATACCACTTACCATTTTGCATCCACCTGAAATCCCGCTTATAGCTTTAAATCTGCCTTCCTTCGTTGACTAACACCTGAGCTTGTTTGTACCCGATGACCATAGATCTTCTACCATCAATTGTTGTGATTCCTTCTCTGGATTCCTCTTCCGCTACTACTTAACCCAATCTCCACCATTCATTTCTTGACACCAGTCTGCGTGATTTAATCTTGGTTGATAATTTCCTTTGACCTCGTCCATTGATCTCCGAGATCCAATGGTTCATGTGCGTTTAATCTTCATCTATCTCCTCACTTTGACTTTGATTCATTTCTTTAATTTTTTTCCTGTGGTTTCAAGTTTTCTTCATGGTTTCGGCCTTTCAATTTTCCACTGCTTAACTCTCTCTAAGCCTACCTTCTACGAATTCATACATCGTTGATTCTCTATGAGCTTCACTCTGATTCTTCAACCGAATTCAAAGACCCATTATGATTCCTCTTTACTTCTTTTGATGAATACTTCCTTCGGTTCTTCTTGGGCATACATTACACACGATACTCCTGATATGGCTCCTTCGATGTGGCTCCTCCTCAATCTTCCGCTCTTACACTTGCTTCTCTTCTCTGCTTTGATAGCTCTTCTCTGATAGCTCCTTGGCTTCATATTGACATTAATGACAATCTAGATTAACACAACTATTTTTTTTGTTAAAGTTAATTTTAACACCCTCGGAAGCAAAGCAAGAGTATTAAATCTCCATTACTCTAAATTTCCCAGTGCTTTTCCCTCAAGCTTCAATGTAAAGTACTTTGTGGTTGTCTAGCATAGACTTAAGAGTTACGAGTTAAAGCTTTGGCAGAAGCTCGTCCAGTTTTCCATCACAAAATCACTCATATATTTAGCATCACGGAGCTCAAGAAATAGATCAAACCCTAGGTCACTTCAAAATGTAATCCAAAAATAACGTTTAAATTCCCCAGAATGTTCGTTGGAGAGAACAAGAAGCATAACAAAAGAGAAGGCACTTATGTTAAGAATAATTATCCTAACAAGGACCAAAATCCCCGAGAATGGAACTCTTGACCTTCACATATTGGAAATTTGGGCTTTACTTCTCATGAATTTTTTTTTAAATTAAATTAGAAAAAGAAGCTTCATCCATTCAAACATGCATGATTTTGAATATATATAGTTATTTATTAAATAAATAATTTAACTTTTATATATATGACAACCCAAAAAATTAAAATATGCACTATCTGAATAAAGGTAAGTTTCATAAGAATCGACTGGAAGGAATACCTATGCGCTTCGAAGTTATCTAGCACAACTTAATTTTTCAAAACAGTTTTTCATCAATTTTGAATAAATTAAAGCTAAAGCGAATCAAAATCCGCATGATTTCGTTGAATATATTTCATAGATTATTGAAAAAATATCAACTAACACTATGTTAATTAAAAACCTATTGCATGCCGATGATATTCTTTGTATATATATATACATACATATATTTGTTTCCCATAGAAAAATCCATAATTTCATTAATAAAAAGAAATTACATTTTGTAGATGCATATGCATATTCCGATATTTATATCAATAGATATCATCTTCTGAAGAAGCAATATAGCTAAATACATGTATCCACGCAGGGAGGTAATAGCCCAAACAGAGTCTAAGAAAAGTATCCAAAATAAAACAACAGATCAAAATAGATTTACATTATCTTATTCCATGCAGGGAGATAATATTCAAACCATGTACTGTACCATTCAAATAAATGGCAGTTATCAGTTCAGTATCATCAAAAAGAAATATGTGCAAAAATATGAAATCGGAGTCCAAAAATTAGTCCAAAATGTCCATAAATGGCCTATGATAGTACTGGTAATGTACTCCTTCATTCTGTTCAAGAATCAACCAAATGCTCGGCTCTCGGATCACGCCTTCTTTGGGAAGACGGTCAGCGTCTGTGTTCTTCTCCCTGTAGATGTGTTTACATGAAAAGTAGTCAAAATTGGATATCAATCTTAATGCTTCATCTAGAATGTGTCTCAATGAGAAAGACCAGCAATATGAACTTTTATTCAACCAATCGCAAACGATTTTAGAGTCCCCAAACAATTGTAAAGCATGGAAATTCTTCTCCAATGCAAAATGGATAATATGTAAAGCTGTTGAAAGTTCTGCAAAATTATTAGTTCCCCTCCTTATCCCCATTATCAGGCTTAAATAGTGCCTCTTTGTTATGTGAAGGATAGCACCCCCCCCCCCCCCCCCCCCACAACCTTCTTCTTATGCAACCCCATCAAAATATGCCCAGGGCAGTTGGGATTAAACTGTTCCTGTGTGATCTTCCTTACACAGGGGGGGTCATCAGGGATGAGATCATAATTTGCTTTGATGTTGGTGGCAATGATAGTCCACCTGGGGGGGCATTTGAAAGATTAAAAGATTGTGAGCTATCCAGACAGCCCAACAGAACAGCAAGGGAAGGTTCCTCAATTTGTGGGGCATGACTGAGGAATACCAAAGGTTCCAAGCTTCAATCAAAGAGTCTGCCTGCTAGATACAAGATGTGAGGACAGCTGCTATCACAAGATTCCATAAATTATGAGCTTCATGGCAATGCAAGAATAGGTGAGAAGCATATTCACCATCCATGTTGCAAAAATAACACCAGTGAGGGCCATGGTAGGATCACTTCATCAGGTTATCCCCTGTGGGGATTTTATTTCTTAGAATGCACCACATTAATAATCTAGATCTGGGAGGTGCCTTCAGCTTCCAGAGGTGTTTCCACCATGTATGAAGGCTTTGGGGCTTTCGCGACTCCGCCAGAACTAAGTATCCTTCCTTTGGAGTATATCTCCCCGACCTTGCCAAAGCCTAGATGTTCTCATCATCACCATCAGTGGTTCGGATATGAGCCTCCAAGAGAGATTATATATAGTCCTTCCAAAGTTGCTGCCATAGTAGAGGAATGTTGAGATGCCGATCAGTTTTCCAAGCTTGGTGGAGGATAGAGGAGTTTGCCACACCTGCAATCTGAGAAAGGTGTGTAACATTTTGCTATTCTAGGTGCAAAATAAGTTCTTGAGGTAATATGTGCATGTTCCCACATCCAATCCACGGGTCAATTTCAATGTGCACCCTACTCCCCGAATGGATTCGCCAAGTAATGCCTGAGTGGATGGGATTCAAAGCTTTCAGGAAAACCTTCCAGATTATCAAAATACCAGTATAGATTCTAACCGGTCTTTGTATCCAATCCAAAATTTGTGTAGGGGCAATGTATTTCGCGTAAGCCACCCTTGCTCACACACTGTCTGAAGTGACCAACTGCCAACCTAGCTTCACTACCAAAGCTGAGGAAAAATCATCAAGCTTTTTGAGTCCCCAGCCACCCCATTTTTCCAGAAGTGTGAGTGCATCCCATTTTTCCAATGTGTTATAGACATTTTTGGGCACTTCAACCCCAGTCATAAATGTCCATAAACTGAGGGCTCCTAAGTCCCTAAAAGTGTTGCTTCACTACCTAAAGGAACAAGGTCAGCTGATTACATCATCTCCCAGAAGTTCTCCATTAAAAACTGCTCAGAAATGGTCAAAACTGGACCATACTGAATATCCAGTGCAGAGGGTGCGATGCATATCACCTTCTCAGTGTAAAGGGTGTGATGCATACT
>APFE030541246.1:5980-16247 GCA_000404065.3 Pinus taeda | reverse complement strand
ATTATTATTATTACGCTGTAAGGCGTTTCCCTTTGAAATTAACTCCCCTAATTGCCACCTTGCACAACCCTGGACCATCCGATCAAATGTTAGACGATTCAAGAATACTGTGCCGTCAGATTAACCCTGTTCTTGAACATTCTACCCATTTCCTGGTATTTGTATAAATGCTCCCCTATCTGTCCAAAAGCTTCAGCAAAATCATCTCATCTCTCCAGGGTTGTGAACGTCTCACAGATCAACATTCTTTCAGTCGTTTCATCAATAGACGATCCAGTGTTTTTGATCCCTTCCTAATGGATTTTGGGGATCCTTTCAAATCTGAGAATTTTCCATTTCAAGGGACATGAGGCATCGTGCAAGGTAGGAGTAACATTAATAACCAACATTCAAGGATAATCCTCCCGGTATTGATCATACGTATGACAGGGTTTTTGTTTTTTTAATTGCAGATTTTCTGGATTTGTTAATATTTAGGCCCTGGTGTTTATCTGTTGGTCTTGGCAGGTAGGGAAACTTCTGTCACGTACACCTTAGAAGCAAAGAAAGAGTTTCCATGGCCAGACGTCTCACTGCAAAAGGATCCCCATTTTTTTTTATCGTTTGTCTGTCGTTTCGTCGTTTCTTATGTTAGTTTCCAATTCGCAGCCTGAAGAAGATAGTGCAGTTGTTAGACGAAGCATTGGAAGGTAATAGTTCTGGAATTTTTTTAGGTTTTTTCTTTTTCTTTTCAAATGTCTTGTGTTTCGATTTCATTAGATTTTTGGATATCGATATGTGTTTCGACTTCATCAAATTCTTCGATATTGATATCCATGCAGGCCTGAATTGAAGACTTGAAGAATTTGGATCGTTTCCTCCTACTGGACGAATTTCTAGGTTATTTTTCTTAGTTTTCTTATTTGTTACACCAAGTTACAGCAAAGGATTGCCAGAATGGTGTGTAATTATTTGTTCCATATTTTTGTCAAAATACTGTGAGCGCCTCACTAGAGTGACACTTATGAATACAAAGTACAGGTGCCTTGATTAATTATTTTCCAAGCATCTCTTTCTCCATCCATCCGACTCCTTGGTCCCCCATTAAGATGCTTGTCCAGAGTGGGCCTGTCTGTCATCAAGGACAAAGTTGGCCACTCTATCAAAAGTGCTAGTGTGCGGTATCATCAAGGTAAGAATGCTTTGTGGAAGGTGGTTCAGATGGTACGCAGAAGAGATGTTTAGATTCATTTTTTCCCTTCAGTGGCTGCAAAAAGTGGATGACAGTTAATTTACCAGTCGTTTTAACCATGTAACGAAGGTGCTCAATGTGCATTAGTCATGGGGTGTTTTATGACAGCTAGAGGGAGGTCTAAAGTCTCAACTCAACTATGCCTTTTCCACCACACACTCACTTGTTGATAAATATCATGACAATACTTGTAACTACTAATGCATTCAATTTCTGTAGCAAACCCAACGACGGAAAGTTTAAAAGAGAATCGTGCAGAACAATGTCTTTTTCTTGCACTACAAATTGTGGTGCCTACGGGCCTCCTGCAGGTCAATCCAGCATGTGATAATTGTACGTGTGTTAATTGGTCTGTGAATTGAAGAATCTAATTTCTATCTATATATATGTGTCCCACAAAGTCCAATCAAACAAATAATATATCACCAAATATGATTCATCCACATAAAAATCACCCTCAGCACCAAATGTATGAAAGTTGTATACACATCATGTGAAAAATCTTTTCGTCATTCATTGTACTATTCAAAGACTTTTTATAACAAATGAGACTTTGAGCCACAATGAAAGGGAGCTCGCCCATAATTCTTCTATGCTTTTTTGTTTTCTATGCACATTTTTCTACTGAAGAATTATAACTTGATCACGGCTATAGTTGTTTTCTATAACTGCAAGTAATAGCAATAGTAGCAGCAGTAGTTCACTAGACTAGGTAATAATTATTCCCTAGGTTAAAATACCCAACACTTTTCCTGTAAACTATACTTTTTTTGGTATCTTCTGAATTTTCTATAGTTATAAACTTATATGTAGAAAAATTTCCTAGCTGCCTGCTCAGTTTGAAAATCCCAATTCAGTGGGGATGCAAATCTCAGTCGAAAAAAAAATATATATAAATCAGGCCCCAGAGCAGAATCTTGATGTATCCCGAGGCACTGTGTACATTATATGTATCTTCATAGAGGTACAAAGGATTGCATTTGCACCATTTTCAAATTGTTTTATATTTTAGACCCAGTGCCATCTGAGAAATGGACCAAGCTGAGTATCATGATGTATATTTTGTATAACTACCACACATTTGGTGTGGGACTGGCTCTCTTTCCCAAGGGTAATAAGAAAATTGTAAATCTCTCCTTCCAAAAAGTTTAAAGACCTGGTTGCCCTTGTGTTGCACACAGATAGGGCACTCCTCAGACAATTTAATTACCTGCACCAATAAAATTCACAGAAATGGCAGCCTGAATCAATTATATATGTTCTTTCAAAAATATATTGATTTAATAATGCAAATGAGTGCTTGGTTTATCTCACGTTTGGCACACATTTGAAATAAAATGAGTGGCTACACGCTAATTGCTTCGGCTCCACAACGGCATTTGCACATAGATTTATGGGTAGAAGTTTCAGATTTTGTTGTCTGTTGTCAGAATACAGATAAATCATTGAAATAACAATGTAAAAAAATCAATATTCTAAGTACCCAGGCATATAGAACAATTAAGTTCCTTATCGATAACATATGTTGATGATGCTTGTGTTAAAGCTTTGGAAATAGCGGGCATGTTCCCCACTCTTTTCTCTGAAGTATATAATATCGTTTTAATACCATTGGATCCATTAAGATTTGAAAATGGACTCTCTGGAAGGTTATGTCCATAGCTATTGAAAGAAACTCACTGATCATTACCTTTTTATAATAATCACCAAAACAAAACAAAGTAGCTTCTATTCAACTACTTCCAGGAACCCATTATTGACAGCTTGTTTTCTAAGTAAAATCTTTGTCATGTTCTTTATTTTACAGAAGGATGATGGTCTCTACCTTTCTTGATCGTCATTGTCCTGCTTAGGCTCATCTTCTTTATTCTCCAGTACCTCAAGCAGGTACCCAAGATGATCGGTTGAAGGAAAATTGTTGAGATTTGCATAAGAGGATGAATGAAAATACTTAAATGCAAAGTGACAGTCTCTAGAGAACATGTCTTGAATGAGAGCAGAACCTTGGAAGATTATTTATATGGACATTATAACCATTCAACAAGCTTTGGTTGATTTAAATCTACTTCTCTGAGCTTCATTTTCTTACTCTTTGCTTCTGTAAAAGCTTCAATATTTTATACTTGGTGTATCACTGTGAGCCAATGCCACTACTTAGTTGTGTTCAATTTCAATCACTCTGCATATTGGCTGAAGCTGTGTCTGAAGTTGAGTGGATTCCATGTAAAGTCCCTTGCCAATTCCTTGTATATATGTGAAAGCCATTAGTAGTCACTTGTTTTAGTTACCCACTGGTGCTCACTAGAGCTGAAAATTTTCTTGTCCTTGCCTTTGGAGCAATTGTATGTATGTGGAAGGAAAAGCAATTATGATATCGCTATTGATATGCCAAACCATTGTTATGTACTTTTTCAGGTCTGAAGATGTGTAACTTGTGGTTTAGCTTGGTACATTCTCTTGTATACCAGTTTACATTGAATTTGTCAATATCATAAGCCCAATAGCGATTTAAGTGTATGTCTGCATGGCAGAACTGCATTGGGCTTGAACTTTTCTAAAATTAAGTTGTATTTAAAAAAATATGGTGTCTAAAAAGAATAGAACTCCGAACATCAAATCTCTTTGCTCCTTGTAGGCTTGAACCAACATCTCTTCTAGAGAAATTCAACAATTCTAATTTAATAATCATATTGGCCTCTCTTTGTACCTTTTGAGAAAATTGCTAGTTCTAGATGGGACATATAACTCCAATGTGCTTTGTCCTCGTTACAAAGAACACAAAAATATTAATGTAGGGTATAACAACTATACCACTAGTACTACATTATACCACTAGTACTACAAATCATTTCTGCTCAAAAGGGGGGATTTAAATCATGCAACAACTTAAGAGGGGCATGGTCCAGTTTCCAAAATAGCCTTATAATTGGACTAATCAAAATAAAATCTGATTCGCTTCATAGGTGTAGAGTAAACAGGTACCAAAGAGGTAAGGTGCAAGTGGACAATAAATCATATTCAGCACAAGACCAGCCCTCGGCATGCAAATGCAATTGAAAGTCTTGTTTTATGAGCTTCAAACAAGATCACAAATGATATATTATTCACCAAATTTCAATCTTCCACAAAGAGATAGATTGATCCTCTAAGATTTGTCAAACAAATAAAAAATACCAAAATTATGCATAGAATCATCTTTGAACTATAAACACTACAGTATATAGTAACCTGGGAAAGTGATGAAGCACTCGATACCATACACAAATAAAATTCCTTAATAGAAGAAAACACCACTGAAAATGGTGAAAAGCTGCCAAATGAACTCTACCAATCTTTTAGATTTACAAAAACAAAGTCAAAAAACCTCTTCAAAGCTAAGCGCTTACTACCAGCCACATCCAATAGAAAAGGTTTTATGGGGCCTGATAAGATCAGAACTTGCTTGACCATGGTAAGATAAGCATCGTACCTACCTAATGTATAAAAGAAGACTGATAAGCTAGAGGAGGGGCAGGTAGTCTACTGCCAAAGTGATGGTTGTTGTAATTAGTAGAGGAATTATAAGAACCAGAACCGAACAACGAAGGCCCCATGTTATCTGATGGATACATATATGGTCTTGACAGTGAGACTGGACTCCTATTTCCAACAGCATAGGCTGCTCCATATAATCCTTGGTTTGATATGTCATATGCATTTTGGCCTTGTAGGTTGTAGGATGTAACACCTGGAGCTACACCAGAATATTGTACTCTATCCAAAGACCTATAAAATCTTCTATCTGCACCATTGGAAGAAGCATAAAGAGTCGAAGTTCTTTCATCTGCAGTTAACAGAGGCATATATACACCAGTATTTCCTCCATTAGCACGAGGACGCTTAGGCTGAGACTTAACAGCACCTGCAGACCTTTTTCTGTCAACCTTAGCTTTCTCTAGCTGAGCTACATGCTTTTGAAGAGGATCTGGTGAGAACTGCGATTCAAGTTTGTGCTCCTCAATGCACTTTATAACAGCTCTATAAGCAGAAAGCTCTTTTGTATTTGCTTCATTCTGTAGCAGCAAATAAAAATATCGGTCAAAAAAGGAACTTCTGATATAACCAACAATACTAAGCCAAAATGATCATCACATAACAAGACATTTTGTATAACAGTAATACAATCGTACCTGTGCAACAGTAGAGTTATTCCCACTTTTTAAACTTGCCTAAGAAGCTTTCTTAGCATCTTTCAGATATTCCTTCAACAAAGGAACAGGTGCAAACTTCTCTGTCAGCCCAAATGCATGAACAAAGTTGACTACCTCAATTTATTTTCCACTATTGACCAGGGTTTCTACAACATCTGCATGAAATTGTCACAAAATTTTTAATTAATCTGAATGTGTCACAAACATTTGAAATACCAGAAGATAGTTTACTGTGAAAGAAAAAACAATACAGACAACTTCAACGGATTTGTCAATAAAGATAACAGTTATTTCAGCTTGAGACCATTTTCGTAAGTAAACAATTCCCCACTCATGAAAGGCCTTCTGACACTTTACCATAACTGATCATCTTCAGATGCCTTTATTAATATCAACAAAATAACTTACCTACAACTTTCTACCTCATAAAAAGATGTCTGCCTAGTAGAGGCCACTCAGTATCTGCCTTGCATATGAAATGTTGAGATCTAAAGAAAAGACTACCAACCCCGTCAACTTAGAAACCCGTTCACTGGACTAAACAAAAAATGTTGGGAAGGTTTACTACAGTGGGGATTACCAAAATTTATCTTAACTCAATCAGCCACAACCAAGTATATTGATAAAATCCACCAGTCCCTCAAAAAAATCAAGCCAGCCATGAACGCCAGAAAAACAACAAAAAGCCTATATACCAAAATAGATGGGAAATTTTGCCAGCCTAGCCACTGAGGCTAACATTACAGAACACCAGCCAACCAACCTGGCATTTTTTATTCAAGTCCAAGGGAACGACAGAGTTCAGGTGTCAACCTGCGCCGTGCAACTGCAAGAACAAGCTTGCATAAGTCATCTTTATCAAACTCTGACGCAATTCCAAAAGTAGCTAGAAGTTGCAAGAAGGCCTGGGCCTCCAACGAATTGCCATTGGAAACATCTCGTTCAAGGTTTATCTTCGACTTCCATTCATGTGCAATACTTTTGGCTTGCTCCTTTATATTTAAGGGCAGAACTGGATGTTCAACACCCAAAATAGGATCTACCAAAACAGGGACAAGAGATTCCAGTAATAATGTACAGGCCCGGCATAGAGCCAGGAGCCCAGACTCTATTTTGTCACTTGACTTTTGTTCAAGAGAATAAAACCCCTCCAAGGACTCTAACACTTACCGTGGTGGATCAATTGCAGAGTTTAATGCAGAGGGAACCTGATTGTGAAGCCCTATTTCCAATTACAAAAGTCATTAAGAATGGGAAGAAAGGATTTAGGGATTATAATATCTGAAAATTGCTATCTTTAAAGTATTATAAAATGAGTTTAGATATTTATATAGCAATAATAATATTTAAGTGACTTTGAATAATAGTAGTAGTCTCAAATTTTGAGATTTTTGTAGCCATTTATTGATCAATTGCAGCACAATGGCACACACTTCTTACAAACTCAGGGTGCAAGCCCTCTTTCTATTATGGCTTTCGCATCCTTCCCTTTGTTTGTTGTAGGTAAGTGGGCTTGTATTCTTCTATTCTTAATTGCTTGCTTTTGATGTATCCCTCGAGAATCAGGGTGCTCTGACCTTGGGGTGTAAGCAGATTGGTAAAGTGTTGTTTTGTCCTGGGCTAAGTCACTAGGTAGAAACCCAGAGGATAAGGTGGGTATGATTATAGAGCATTGTGTCTCTTTCCACAATCATTCTACATGCATACTTTCATAATTCCTGGTAGCTACAACAGAGGATATTCTATCAATACTGGCGAGTTTCTTTGTTTAGTAGGGTAACTGATTGAGAGTGTGTTTTTTGGTGTGCAGGTTATGGAAACTGTGAATATATATCGCAGTGAGTGATGAGTGTGATATTGTTACAGAATCTTTGAGATTGGTTATATCCACATCTCCAATAAATAAATTTCAGCAGATTAATATTCCAAATAAAGAAATTCAACAATAGTGATTTTAATGTGTTTCCAAAGATAAACCAGAAAAAGAAAAAGAATAACTTGCTCAAAATTCTGACAATAAAAGAGGTGAACAACCTAACGAATATCAACGCTCTTGGTTTTGTTTTGCTATACATTTGGTTTACAAGTGGAGAAATGGAAATTTAGTTTCGATTATAAAAATGGAAATAAAAATGATTTGGAAATGTTTTTTTAATGTTTTAAAATTGTTTTAGGTATTAATAAGTGGAAACCAGAAAAAGAAAAAGAAAAGAAAAAAAATTGATTGGAGATAAACTTTTTATAATTTTGTAAATGTTATTGAGCTCCAATGCTCAAACAAAATATTTATAAAAGGTAATTGACTGGTATGTGGATGAAACAAGCATTTGGAGCCTAATTTGTGAAGTCTGACAATAAAAGAGGTGAAATTAGAATGAGTAATGATAAGACAGACATCCTTGTATAGAAATTGCAATGTGGTTCTTCTTTAAGGTGACTTAATTGTATCACATTGATTTTGACATGACAACATCATTAAAATGATATAAAATTCGTTGCAACTAGTACACCTGTGTTTGGTGCATTAATCACTATATGAGATTGAAGGAATCTGGCGCATTCTTGATCAAAACTATTGCTTTTTTTACAACAGCATGAGCCTTGTGTTGTACAACAATTGTATAATTGGTGCATTAATCATTGTATGAGATCGAAGGAATCTGGTCGCATTCTCAATCAGAACTATTTCTTGATTGACAACAACATGGGCCTTATGTTGTACAACAACTGTATAATTTGATTGTGAAGGATTTAAGGAGAAGTAATGTTGCTTTTTCTGATCCTAGCAAGGATTATCAAATATACTATTTATTGGTCCCTGTGGTATACATTGTTTGGACCTTGTTTTCTCCCTTAATTGTAAGTGCATAAAAATATTAGATTCATAGGACAGGGTACCATTAATCATGTGATCCAATGATCTTGGACGTTTTCTGATTGAATTCTTCAAAAGTTATTTCCATTTGATCTTCCAAAATGTGAAGATAGTTTTATTGGTTGGAACAATGCTACAACTTACAAGTTATAATAATAGAGATTCTATTCTGCATAATGCTTTCCACCTTGCAATCTTTTTGTGGATATGGTTAAGCAACATTCTCTTCGAGTAAAGAATAAATTATTGTGTGTAGAGTGATTGGGTTTACTATAGTAATGATCGTAACATTTTGCCGTTTTTTGTTTGTTGTTATGTGGTTTAGTGGTTGAGACAGTGCATTACCATGTTAATGACCCAAAGTCAAACTTAGAGATCAGAGCCCTCAATTATAAGTTGGTTGAATTTTATGATATTTATATGCAATATTAATTCAATAATTAAAAAAAAAAATATAGACTTAGGCACCCTAAATAAACTTCAATTTATACATCTTTAGAATTTCATTTATGCTACATATCTGCATCTTATGTACATTTTCCCATTCCCATGTCGGAATTGTTCCTCAATTTATACCTTACGGCGTTTCCTTTGCAACATTTGGTGCAAATGCTAGTTATTATTATGGGACATTACAGGATCGGTGTATGAACCTTTCAACTCTACCTTCTTGGCTTTAATCCCTAAATCAGAGGATATATCGTCCTTTGAAGAATTTAGGCCTATCTCTCTATGCAAATGTATCTATAAAATAATAGCAAAAGTCATTGCATTCTGTCTAAATCATATCCTTTCAAGCAACATATCCAAGGAGCAATTTGGGTTTCTATATGGAAGACATATCATGAAGCAATAGCGGTTGCACATGAGACAGTACACAGTATCAAGATGGGTATGAAAAAAGGGGTGATTGTAAAAATTGATCTTTCCAAAGCATATGACAGAATCAATTGGCTATATATTTGTATGCTTATGACCCATCTGGGGTTTAGCATCAAGTTTATTAACTAGGTAATGGGATGTATCTTAAATGTTAGTTTCATTGTCCTGATCAACGGGGAAGCCTCCTGTTTCTTCCATAGCCAAAGAGGCCTTAAACGGGGATGCCCACTATCTCCCCCCCTCTTCCTATTAGCATTCGAAGGCCTCAGTCAATTGATACTAGAAGAAAGGAGAAGAGGAGATCTAAAAGTCATTGAAGTGGCTATAAACCTACACATCACTCATTTATTGTACGTTGATGATATTCTCTTATTCAGTGACGGAAGTAGAAATGATATACAACAAATTAAATCAATTCTCGATTTGTTCCTAGTTTCTACAGGTGTGTGCATCAATGTCCATAAATCATATTTGGTCATAGAAGGTTTCTTAAGGACCGAAATCATGAGGATCACATTGGGTCTCCCATTTGAAGCAAAGTCGATGAAGGACAATTTCAAGTACCTGGGATTTCATCGTAAGCCAGAAATGTACAGGAAACAAGATGGGTATTGGCTGGTGGCAAAAATTGAAAACCAGATAAAATATTGGAGTTATAAATGGTTGTCAAGGGCGAGAAGGTTGGCGTTGATTAAGTCAGCCCTTATGGGCATACTTGTATATTGGATTACATTAACATGGATTCCCAAAGGAATTGTTGGCATTATGATACATATGTTGTACTTGATGGCAACCCACTCATCTCAGATGATAAATTATAGTGCAGCAAAGTTATTTTCTAGTTCACGGAATTTCACGCAGAGAAAAGTTCACGCACTTTCATGTAGAAAAAAGTTCCTTTCATGAAGAGAAAAGTTCACGCACTTTCATGCAGAGAAAAGTTCATGCACTTTCATGCAGAGAAACGTTCCTTTCACGTAGAGAAAATTTCACGCACTTTCATGCAGAGAAAAGTTCATTTCATGAAGAGAAAAGTTCACGCACTTTCATGCAGAGAAACATTCCTTTCATGTAGAGAAAATTTCACGC